>CAJNDT010005468.1:0-116752 GCA_905221615.1 Symbiodinium sp. CCMP2592 | reverse complement strand
ACATGAAACCCTGTGTCACGTGACATGACTTATGACTCGCATGCCTCATGCCACATGTGCCACAGCGTCTGAACCCCATGGCCTAGACTGAAGCTGGCTGCGCAGTGCAGACAAACCATGACAGTAAGCAACAGCAGTGCTCGGCAGACTCATCACACTTCTCTGAGACTAGACGCTCAAGCTGAGATGACTTGTGCAGCACTGGCAGGCTGGCAGGCAGCGAATCTGGGACCCAGGCATTCGGCCAGGTGCGGCATGCGCCCGCTTGGGCATCTATGTCGACATGAATCGTGAGTCGTCATGTGTGCTGGCTGCAGACATAGTGACAGGGCCTAGACTCAGACTCAACCCTACATTCCTACATCACATCACTACATCACCATGGCTCTGTCAGACTCTGCGTCGCTGTCTGTGCGCTCAGGCTGCGTCATTGCATGTCAGGTATCTAGCCGGGAGGCGAGGCCAGGCGGAGAAGAGAAGAGCAATCGGACTCATGGGCTCACGCAGATACAGCTCAGGGCACATGGGCACATGGGCACATGAGCACATGGGCAAGTCATGACAAGGATGCGTGTGCATTGTGCATGGCATGACATGGACACATGGGGCACGTGATGCACATGTCACATGAGCCACGTGAGCACATGGGCAAGTCATGACAAGGGTGCACGTGCATGGCATGACATGGGCCATGGGCCATGGGTTTGCACAGCTGACGAAAACAGCAGGTTACCATTATCAATCAACATCAACCACAACAGCAGCAGCAACAGCCAGCCACGGCAGCAACACCACCGGTGTTTACCACCACCACCGCCGCCTCTGCCACCACACCAACTACCACCAGGCCGAGGACCAACAACCACAGCCACGCAGCCACGACGGTCACCTACACACTACACGGACTACACTACACGGTCACTACACGCTACATCAAGAATCCAGAGCAAGACTCAAGACTCAAGACCGCAACCGACACCAACACCAACACGACGACAAGCACCAGCACCACCACCACCACCATCACCATCACCACAGACCACTGTACTCATCACAGCCCATCACAGCCCACAGCCGACCCCAGTATCAGTGTCGCCCGGTTTAGACCGAGCACTGTCGACCACAGACGCGGCCAGCAGCAACAACATCAACAACTAACAACGTTAGGCAACGTTAAGTTAAAAAGTTCACAAGTTAACAACCCAGCCAACCCAGCAACACCACTTCCAGTTACCACTGGCCCCTGGCACCACCACTGTCTGACTGTCTGCCGCTGGCACCATCACTCATCACTCGTGATCACTCGAGTCCACAGCAGCAAGAACGGCCTGTAACAGTTTTCACCGGTGGGGCTAAGAGTGAGGCACAGTGCGATTCAAAGATCAGCGCCGCCGGCTGCCCCCATCGATTCAGCCTGCCAGTGTTGGAGCTGCACTCGAAGCTCTACAGCCTGCCTGTCTGTGTCACATCAAGACCGAATCAAGACCGTCATGTGGACACGGACACGAGACCAGCCTGAGATAGTCCCGATCCAGCCTCCGCCGATTTTGGCGATTCAAGACCTGGCAAACACTCACTCAGGCTGATTGTAACATTTTTTTGGAATGTAATGTACTGAGAATAGTACGGGTTTAGCGGGGCAGGCTGCAAGTCCTACGTAAGATCAATCAATCAATGCCAGTATAATGCCAATGCAGTACACCAGTACATCAACGCCGCGACCTTCTTCTCCAGAATCTGCAGGCGCCGCAGGGTTCAACAAGCCGTGGCAGACGGCGCATAGTAGCCTCCGTCAGTCCGTGGCAGAACAACGAAGCGGCAGAGTGAATGCAGGCAGCCGGCGGCGTGACGTGTGCATGGGCATGCAATGCAATGACGTGACGCACATGAAGCCGCATGAAACCTCGGAGCAAAGCAAGCGACGACAGCGGCAACAACACCGTAACACCACCACTGCCAACAACAACACCACCACCACCACCACCACCACCACCACCACCACCACCACCACCAGAACCACCACCACCACCACCACCACTGCCCCCACCACCACCACCACCACCACCACCACCACAACAACAACAACAGCAACAGCAACAGCAACAACAACAACAATAACAACAGCAACCGCAGAAGCCACAGCAATCAGCAACAACCCAGTGTGCCAGTGCACCAACTGCTGAATGAATGGCAGTTGACACTCAGCACATGCCAGTACATGTCATGTGTGCAACTCGAAGAAATCATTCCAAATGAAGCATCACCAACCACGGCCCGCCGCTACCCTAGCTTGGCCCAGTTACAGACTGTAGGTCATCTGCGGACGCCGGACAACTAATTGAGCTACTTGCAAGCAAGATGCGATGCATCTTGCCAAGTGAAAGGAGGTTCATCCAGGACTGCGATCCCCGCATTGGAAAGATCCACAGATGCACGAAGATCAATGCCATGTGTCTCGGAATATCGAACCACCTGTTGACAGCAAGCCGCGTGCGAAGGTAATGTGCAGCAGGGGCACAAGCAAATGAGTTTTGCATCGTCGACTGGTCCATTTGCATCTGTTGGTTGCTCCATCGACGTCTCACAGACAAAGCACTGCCGCTGCGTGTCAGCGAGACATGCAGCCTGATTGGGCGTTTCGCGCCGCATCCTCAATTCATCCCGAGCCAGCAGAGCTGTTTTCCACATCGTGTTCAACCGCATAACGCTCTTCGAGACCTGTGGGCGAAGCTGGTTTCTCCAGCCCCGAGTACGCTCCATGCGGGCACCACACGCAGGATGAACGATCTGAACATCTCTATAGTCCCTCGCCACGCGCAAGTCTCCGGTGGCCACGACACACACGACACGGTTTTCCTTATCTAGCCTTACCGGTCGCCCTTCCCTTTTGTCCGCTGCTGGGTCCGTCCATGTCACAAAGAAAACAGACTCCTCTTCTTCTTCTGCGCGTGGCTGCTTCACCCTACCCAGGACAAGTGAAATTTCTTTATTCTCTCCGACAGCTTTGCCATTACATGCTTGACGCCGCTCCTGTAAGCATTCCAGTGAAAAGTTCACCGCATCCTGCCATACCCCAAAGGCGACAGGAATGCTGTCGTTGGTAGGTTCTGCTGCAGGCGCATGTTCGGACTGTTCCGGATCTGGATCGTCGTGTTCGTTCACAGACACAGAGTCTGAGTTGCCCATCACCTGCACATCATTCAATATGGCTTCGGCCACCGCATCTTCTGGGTCTGCGCCAGCATCAATCATGGATGTCACGACATGCGACAATTGCGACAATCGATCCTTCTTGACCTTGCCCTGGTCCAACGCCTCGTTTATCAATCTCTCCTCCTTGGCCTGTGCCGACGACAAGGAACCTTCCTCATCCAGTGCTTGCAAGTCCGCGGTCTCGAGATCATACGCATCAGTAAGCCCGAAAGCCCCACGCAGAACTTCTTGTAACCTACCTGCATCTAGACCCGAGTTTGTGTCCACATCTTTCTCAGTGTGAAGCTCGTCGTCACCGGCCTGGTCTTCACCTTCACGGAAGTCCTCGCGTTCTTTGCGTCGTATCTCTGCCAGAGCTGCTGCCATCCAAGGGGATAGAGATGGTTCTGTGATCGCAGGCTCGGGTCCCTTGGAGCTGGATGAACTGGAACTCGGTAGCGGCGGCACTTCCACCAAACTTTCCGTGGACTCCTTGCTAGCCTTGCTAGCATCCTTGTTGAGGGGTTCTCCGCCCTGGGCTTGGGACCGGGAGGCGACCAGACTTTGCACGACTGCTTCATCAGCCGCTGATGGGATTTGAAGATCACAGACCTCCCATCACGCTACAGACCGAGATCGAAAACCGTCATAACCGCCATAAATAACCGTATCGACGACGAGTAACTAACCATCATCATCATTCATCATCCACATCATCACATCATCATGCGGCAAGCACTACGGCTGGAGGTTGGACGAGGTTGGAGGAATGGAAGCGACACCATGGACAAGGACTCGGTCACCGTCGGTCACCGTGACGGTATAGTGAGCGTACTGCTGAGAGACTACATCATCTACATCTACAACATGTTCGTGTCTGAGGCGGTATTGCAAATGCGGTGACATAAGTGACTGGCGTTATTGCACATGTCACATTGGCATTGCATAGGCACCATGGGGCGATATGAGCAATGTATCAGTGACATTAGTGACATTAATAACAAACAAGAACTGCCTCTGCCACTCAGCAACCGCTGCTACAATTGCTACTACAGTGTTAACACTGCGCTGCCTCAGCATCCCTGGAAGCAACACTGAACAAAACCAATGCAAACAGCCAACCAGGCCAACCAACCAACATCAGCACAAGCACAAGCAAACCGTGCAGGCAGATGCTCAGCTGATCCAGCCTCGGCCACACGTGCATGTCGCTCATCCTCCCTCACGGTGCAAGCCCCTCTTCCTGTTAGCCCCATCGACGATGCGCTGCAAGACCACTGCAAAGGTACAGCAACGGCAACCAACTGCGACGAAGACTTGGGAGTGGTTTTGACAACTTCCATCACGGCGTCTGCTGCCCAAACAAATGTCCAGGGGCGATTTGGTTTGCAAACAAAGCCATCAGTCGTATGATGCAAGGTTCCCTTCAACAAGCGGATAGCACGATTAACTGATTCGCTGATGAAATACATGTTTGCGGCATCTGGAAAAGAGCACAAAGAGTTTTGGGCAACTTGTTTCTTGTTGACAAACAGCACGGCCGTCAGCGGGGGAACCTCAATCTCAGCACCGCGTTGATATTCGCCTTTGTCGTAGAAGCGGAAGAGGCTTCTGTTGACATGTGCGGCAAGAAGACTCGACGCTGCTACCTTGGGCGCTTTAGTTTTTGTGGCAGCTGGGGACGCAGCATCAGCAGCAACAGCTTCTGGGGTTGGCATCCATGGAGGTGTGCTGGCCGGTGCCCAACGTTCCTCTTGCTCCATTACCTCCTGTGACGCCTGCCAATGTTCGAAGCAGGTGTCTGCCACGCTTGCTGCCAAAGGGGCGATGTGTGACCACTTGCGTGTTTTGACATTCACGTCCAGTCCTCTCTGTAATGCTCCTACCGTGCCAAGCATGTATTTCAAGGTACAGCGTGCGCTGACAAGATCTAGGTTTGCATTTGGGCATCTCTGCCCCAACAACTTGAGACATTTGTTAATCCGCTCGTTCTCCCGCACATCACAAAACCATAGACGGCGCAAAGCCCTCAGGAATATGTACATGCGTACACCAAGGGTTCCATCGTCGGCCGCCTTCTGCACATCATCTTGGAAAATTGAGGCTATCTTCTTGGTGGATGCATCAAGAGTATGTCCAGCTGCACACTTCAACAACAGTTTGGCGATGTTTTGACGGCTCCTGTCCGGAAATTCTGGGCGTACTCGTGCTAACACAAGGAGCAGGTGCGGGAAGTCCAGGCAGTGTTGGCGCACACGCCTGTCAAATCCAGACGCATTCATCATGAGCGCCTGAGCCAAGAGACCCAAAGCAAAGTCCGATTCAACTGCAGACAACGCTTGAAATTCCTGCATGCTCAGAAGAGCCCCCGCAGATGTGTCGTGGAACAGTGTTTCGAACTCCTCGAACAGCTGCTGAGCCTTCCCGTCTACAAGCTGCGCCATTTTATGGCCTTTCCCATCCAGGTCCTCTTCCGACACGTGTTTTTTCAGGAAAGCCTGCATGAACATGTCCAATCACAAGAGACGAGTCATCCGCACACAGTGAGAACGCGACAACAAAACATGGTCGAGTCAACACATATGCCTGACAGCCTGAGAGCTAGCAGCAGATATGAGACATGAGACGACATGAGAGTCAAGAGGAACGGATGAACGGTTGTGTGAGGAAGTACCCGGCGATGACCGCAGTGATGGTGCTGATCCGATATCGATCAATGATCATTTCCTTTGAACATGAGTTGAAGATGAAGATGATGTTGATAACTTGATAACTCATCCGTTCAGACAGCCTACTCTGATACTCTGACTGTTGATGTACTCGCGCCGATTGCCACCGTGATGTTTGAAACTGCATCAGGCACATGCGACCGTGACCCTACATGAAACGTGGCTAAACAAGCAACAGTTCAACATCAGATAACAGATTTCCAACAAAAGATGGCATGTCACCATGACCGACCATGACTGCTGCTGCCGCGTGCCATGTGCGGACATCTACGACGAAAACGATTGAGCAACTGCAGGCAGTAACTGCAGGCAAGCATTGCGGAGGCGCATCCAGCAGCACATGCCCGTGTGCACCGTGTGCATGTGGGTGTGCGTGTGCATGTGCTGCATGTGCATCTAGGTGTGGGTGCGGGCGTGGGCGTGCGTCGTGGGTGTGGGTGTGGGCGTGGGTGTGTGGGTATCGGTGTGTGTGTGTGTGTGTGTGTGTGTTTGTGTGTGTGTGTGGTGTGTGTGTGTGTGTGTGTGTGTGTGTGTGTTCGTGCGCGCGGGCGGGCGGGCGCGCATCTGTTCGTATTTGTCTGTCTGTCTGCGCACAGATCACAGATCACTACAAGACTTTATAAGCATTGCATTGCCACAGCCACACAGCCACACAATGTCACAATGCATGCTGCAGACTGCAAGCCGCGAGGAACCGAGAGGTGCAGTGCAGGCGAACGTGCCATCCTCATAGCTTCAGCTACTGTCCACCACAACGGGTCCTCCACGCATTTGAGGCTGGTGGCACGCCACCTGCCCATCTGTTGGGTGTAATGAGCAGTCTCCTCTACAGCAATCTCGTCGATGCTCTGGTGTTCTTTAGCTGGCGCCGCCTCGCGCTTGGCTCCCATGAGTCGTCGCATCACCGGTAAAACCGTAGCCTGCCCACCAGAATCGTGCATTCGACGCTCAACGTCGCTGCAGGAATTCCAACGTCCTGCCACGCACTTCGGCCAAAGACTTTTGGCGTGCTTGACACCGGACAAATCTCCGTGTTCTTGACACCACATCTGGAAAAAGTCTTTGGATGAATCCCGCACGGTGATGGAGAAAGTCGCAAGCGATGAAAAGTACTTCCATGCACGACCTTTCCCTTCGAATTGCAATGGCAAGAGCTTGTCAACGAGCTTAAGTGAGCTGACTGTGACCAAATGAGCTGCATGCTCCAGGCAATCACTTCCTAGCACCACCACGTGCTCACATGCAGAGCTGACACACTGCCATATCTTGCGCGCAAGAACTTCATTTGGTCCTCTGTCTGTCACAAAGACATAGACATGGACAGGCCACTGGACAGAGTCGTCAGCCCGCCTTAGCAGCAATGTACAGACAACATAAACATAGACAGACAGGCGGATGCAGTCTAGGCTACTAGGCAATCTAGGTTGTCTAGGTCTTGGCTTCGGTTTAGGACTCAGGCCGGACTTGGGCAGATGTGGAGTGGGTATGTTGTCATGTTGTCGTGTTTCCCGATAGACAAAAACACGTCAACTCACGAAATCAACGCACGACACACATTGCAAAACTTACTTACGGACTTACAGCTGCCACTCTACGCAAAGGAACTTCGCATCTGCGTCTGCGGGCTTCTCATCTGAGGGTTGATGCTGTTGACGCTGTTGACCATCGGCTTTAAGCTCTGCATGCTTGGCAACCAAGTCATGCACTGTCGGGCAGTTTATGCTCTTTAGCATTTTTGTCGTCATCGAAACAGAGCCTTGGCCGCTTCCATCTTCCACTGGTTGCACATCTGCAATGGCCCGAATTTCGCGAAACATGTCATGCCAGGACCATCTGAATTTGGACGGCAACGACACCAAATAGGCAGAATGACACAAAAGAGCAATCAACTTGCGCTTTTGCCAGATTCCAGAATTCGTTGCATCTTGGGACACGATGTGCAAAGACAGATTGAAATCCTCTGCACCATCTGGATGAAACATCTCCTGGAGCATCCCTGCATGCCACTCACGCATTGAAGCCGTGGCAGCTGCCCCAGCCCTTACCTCTGACCTAGACACACTCCACCTGCTAGCGTCGTCCAGAATTACCAACCCCAGGTCAGCACAGGACACGTTGCTCAAGTTCCGTCTCAAAGCCAGGGCCACCGTACTAGGGACCGTGAGGTATCTACCTGGAGCATCTTCACCCGCGCCTGTCCGCGTGATCGCCAACTTCTGCTTAGCCCGAAGGTAGTCTGGCAAGGTGTTGCTTTCATGCTGCTGTCGCTGTCCTTTGGCTCTCCTTTTTGTGGATGCTGGTGCTGCTGATGCTGCTCTTGCTTTCGCTCTCGTCTTGGCCTTCGTTATTCGCCGAAGTTGTTGTTGTGCAGTCTTCAACTTCTTCTGCAGATTCTGTATGGTCCCATCTTTGGCCAAGCTGTCTTCTCGAAATTGGGTGCAATTCTTCTCATGCAACATGACCTCTCTGACAAGATCATCGTGGGAATAATGTTGATATTTCTGCTTGTACTCATCAAAGAGTGTTGCCACAGAATCACTGTTGCCCCTAACCCTGCGTTTTTTCTTTTGTGCACATTATCTTCGGCCGCTTCTCCCTCTGCAGCTGCAACGGCAGGACCAGCAGGCACAGGATGAAATTCAGGGTCAAACATCGCAACTGCATCTGTGCCAGAAGAGGCAGCAGCAGCAGCGGCAGCACCACTCTCAGCATCATCATCATCACGGGCAGTCCGAGCAGCCCCTTCGGATTCCATGGAACCCATGCGACTGATGGGTGCATTTGGGCAAGCAGGAGCCGGGTGAGGATCAAGATGAATTGCCATGTCCTCTCCTGTGGCACTGTCACTCCCTTGCATCCTGTGCACAAAGTCACCTCGAGACTCATCTGTGATAACGGCTCCGAAATGCCGGAGCACCTCCACCACAACATCAGGACCAAAATACTCCACAGAGAGCGGTGCCCGGAGACCGTCGACAATGTGTAGATAGCCGGCTCTTTCCGGAGAGTTCGTCTTCAACCAACGATTCACTCTACGTTGCACCACCTCACGAGTACGTTGAACCGCATTCGAAGCCGATGCCTCCGAATCGCAAAATACAACGATCACGTCAAGCAAGTCCGCCTTGGATATGACCCCGCCAACGTTGGATGTTCTAACTTTTTGCCCGAGAGCAAATAACACTGACGAAATGGCGGGATGGGCCGCCATGAGTGAGACAGGGAGACCGGTCAGCAAAAGCCTACCCGATGAATGCTTAAAATGCGTCATGAATCATGATCTTCAATGAACTTCATAATGCATGCTCTCATGCATGTGATTATCTTATGTGATTGAAATCAATGAAACTGAAACACGTGAGGGTCCTGTGCAATCCTATAATCTATACGTCTACCTACAGTCCGTGGCTTGCAACGAAGCTACAGCCCAACTAAGTAGTTGATTGATTGTGACAGTGTGACACTTTGGAAGTGCTACGAGCAGAGGCGCGTGCGGCAACCAAACATGAGTCAACATGAGCATTCATGAGCATGAGCAAAAGCTTGTGTTGCAACAGACGCAAACTGCGGCAAACCTGACTGCATGACTGCACATGTGGCACATGCGGCAACCGTCGACACCACGCGCTTGAAGTACCGTGTAGTGTCTAGTGACCAGTGCTTGCCAGGGATTGCAACGAAAGCATGTAGTCTGAGCAGCGCAAACATAGCTACGCTAAGCGACAGTATAAGCAGCTTAAGCATTGCAAACGATAGCGCAGTGTGGCAGTGGCAATAGAGATACTGAGATACTGTACCTCCACGGTGCACACACGCACTACATCCAGCGCAGCAGGATCATCCCAGGTGCGCAAGCAAGCCGCACCCCCTGGGCCCAAAAGCACTTACATAGCAAGCTGCAATCGGCCGCGGCGACCCCTGAGCCACAACGCAAAGGCAACACACACTGCACCTGAACTCGTGCCAGCACTCCGCAACGGCGCAACAGGGTGCCAGCAAAGAAGTTGCAGCAGAACCAGGCACACTAGCTGAGGCATGCAAAATGCCACCGTGATAACAGTACTCAAGCCAGCATGCAAGAATGCCATGAATGCACATGATGCCGCTTGCACATGAGCTCATGCAGATGCAGGAAAAAAGAAACACCAAAATACGCTACCATGCGATATGGTAATGCAGGCAGCAAGATTTCAAGAACAAATGCTCATGCATCATAGCCCTTGCACATGACCTCATACGGGCAACATGCAAGACTGAAGCGGCATGCGTCACATGAGTCGATGCAGGCAAAACGCAAAAATCTATCGTGCAACACAGTGCATGCAGGCACCTCTCATGATCAACCGCCTAATGCACTGCACAGTGAAAATCAATCTACCAGGGACATGCCACATGGAACAAACTGCCCAATAGTAATTAAAGTTCTGCGACAAAGTCAAAAAGTTTTACATCTTGGTGTGGGAAATCAAAATAATCGGTGGCTAAAGTACAGTTCTCAATCCAAAAAACATAAAACAAATGAAGTTTCTGTTGCCCGGCAAAAATATACATCCCTATTCCAAGAAGTCCACATGGCAATGCCTCATAGTGGTCGTACCATACAAGCCCTACAACATTACTTACTGCAGCGACCGGCTCCCGAACGGGGTGCCCCCAAGCCCGCTTCAGCCCACACCCCCCCCACGCACGTCACAACCCAGAGCCCCAAACCCTAAACCCTAAACCTCTGGATGCCTCACTGACCAGGTGCGTCATCGAAGAGCGACGGCGTGTGGACTCTCTCGCATTGATGGTGCAGCACTGCTCGACCTGACCATAGCGTGTATGGTAAGGCTTTCAGGCTCAGGGTTGAGGGTCTAGGGCTTGACATTTAGGCTTTAAGATTTAGGGCTTAAGGTTTCAGGATTAGAGTTTAGGCTTGCAAGTTTAGGACCTGTCTTCCTTTGTGTATGGTCATGTTGGGGCTTTGCGGTGTCGGGGGGGGGACTTTCAGTCCCTGAGGTTTAGGCGATTACATATGCCTACACTGTATGACGTCACATACATCATCCCCTGAACCCGAATCCTCGCTGACTGGGCAGTTTCCGAAAATTAGTGGTACCTTATGATGGGGTCCTGATACTAAGGATCCTAGTATTCAGGGTACCATATTGGGGTCCCCTATTTTCGGAAACCCCCACTTGCAGTCGCTCTACATCCTTTCGGGTGCGGGGAGTCGGAGGCGGAGCTCCGGGCTACCAGGACCTTCTGCATAAACTGCCCTGAAGAAACTGGAACCCCCCAACCCCCCCTAAACTCAACAATAAACCTGCGAAACCCCACAGCCCAAAAGGGCTTGCACGGGAAGAACAGAAGCCATCACCATCCCTGACGTTTGGGGTTCCTTGCACGCAGTCAGATTCCGATGAACCCTCAACTTCCCAAAACCCTAGCTGCATAAACCTATCCCTCCGAGGGCTGTAGTACTATACTATGCCTTGCTTGATATACTGTATGTATGTAAAAGTATGTATGTGTATGTGTGTGTATATACATATATGTATGTACTACACTCTACTACGCTATCCAACACAAAACTGCACCATACTCTGCTGTACTAGACCATGCTACACTAAACTATTCCATACCATACCCCTGAATGGCATATAATATTTGGGTGGTTGTCAAAATTAGGGTCCCTTTTTGGGCCCCTATTATTTTCCGGCAAAAACCCACCCATTTGGTGCCCAAACCCCGCCTCGTCAGAGGTGGTCTCCTCCTCACCTGACTCCTCCTGTCCTGAGCCATAGTTGACCGAGAAGGGCTTAGGGCTTAGGGTTTAGGGTCTAGGGTTTTAGGGTTTAGGGTTTAGGGTTTAAGGGTTTAGGGATTAGAGTTTAGGGTGTACTTGGAGGTGCAGGGGTAGTTGTAGGTAGGGTTATAAGTCCCCATATAAGTTATAAGTATAGATACCCTACTTATAACTACCCATGAACCTCCAAGTAGGGCTTCGGGTTTAGGGTATGAGGTGTAGGGTTTAAGGTTTAGGTGACCTCGGCTTGATCGTACGAAAAATGGCGGCTAATAGATTACGTACCAACGGGTGCAAGGCTTCTAGACACCACACATAGATGTACTGGCACGCAGTAGTATAGATATGCTAAACCGTTATGTTGCCACCTGAGGTCTTTAGTCTTTTGCCCTGCTTCCCAACTGCAGCACCTTATGCACCTTGCTGCCCTGGAAAAATAGACCCTCTCAGTAAGGTCCCTTTTAAGAGAGCCAAAATTAGGGTTAAGAAGGGTCCCGGGTCATTCCCCATCTCCGGTCCTGTAAAGGGATCATCGTCACCCGAGTCCTCGCCGAAACCCTCCACCTCATCATCATCCTGTGCAACTTGGGAGTTTCCAAAGCTTAGGGGGTACTTTAGGGTTCCTTAAAGGGATCTATAAGGGTTCTAGAAAGGGTTTAGGGTTTACAGTTTCCGAAATTAGGGGTACCTTATTTGGGGGTCCTTACAATAAGGATCCTACTATTTAGGGTACTATATTAGGGTCCCCTATTTTCGGAAACCCCACTTCTGAGAAACATGGCTTCGGGGACGGGCGCTCCCAGTTCAGAAGCCGGGACTCGATCCCGATGCTTTTTAGAAACAGGGGGGCTAATAGGGCTTTGGGGTACATTATACTAAAAATCTAAAAAGGAACCCCCGAAATAGTACAGGTAATTACTAAGGCCCCTACAGTACCTTTCTACGGCCAGGCTTTGCGTTAAGGACTGGGATTCCTTCTACAACCCGCGCCTCGTCGCAGCAGCACTGTGCGATCTCACTCTCCGAGCACCGGGCTCAAGGCAACCCAGCAACCCCCGAACTGCTACAGTGTTCCCAGGCCTTTGCCTCCACGATAGTGGTGCCCATCTGTTGCCCCAGCATCCGGAACGCAACATGCCCCTAGCCTTGAACCCACACCCCAAGCCTGAACCTAAACACTTAACCTTACGTCCTATGCCTTGGGGGCTAAACCCTACCTGCAAACCAACACAGCTCAGCTCTGAAGCTTCTACCCGAAGGGAACACTCCCTAACCAGCAACAAAAACCCGAAATCCTACAATCCAAACCATAACTCTGCAAGCCCCCAACCTTACACCCTAATCCCTGAACCCTATAACCCTATAGATCCCTTTAAAGGAACTCCACTTATAGATACCATTCGATACCCATGAACCTCTGCACGAACTCAATCCCACAAATCCGCGTACAACCCAACGCAAGCAGTTCTATCTTAAAGCCCCTAAACCCTCCAAGCCCTTCAAATCCTAAATCCTTAAACCCCTGAGCACTTAAAGCCCTGAATCCCTAGAGTAAGCCTCCGATGGCTCGACAGATTGTCCATTCGTCTGGTCGGCCGTGCTGCTGCTCCAGCTGCGCATGGCTCCCAAGGCGCCGAAACCCCCCCGAGCTTTGGGGCTTTGGAGGCCTTAAAGCTGCTGAGGGTTAAGGTTGAGGGCCTAGGGTTTGGGGCTTTAGGTTTGGGGGTTGAAAGGGCTTAGGGTTCAGGGTTCAGGGTTTAGGCTGCAGGGTTCAAGGTCTAGGGTCTAGGGTTTAGTTCTTGGCGTTGGTGATTAAGGTTTTCCCTGCTCGGGCGTTAAGACTTTGTGTGGTTTGGGCTTTGCGTTGCGCTCTACGGTTAAGGGCTTGGACTGGTGTTTGACTTGCAGATCAGATCGGCTGACTGTTCTTGTGCCGGTTTCATGAAACATGGCTGCCATGTCTCTGCTAAGCTTGGGAGTGATCAGGAAGCACCAGCAAGCGGTCAAGTCTGTCCTGCGTTATGAAAACACGACGCCTTGTAGACTCAACCTTACACCCAACCTTTGACAACCACACACAAACCGAAAACCAAAAAACACTACAGAGCAGCCGCCTGAACCCCCAGACCCCAACCCCAAAGCTGAATTCCTGGGCGCCTAAACCTGAGTCCGGCAAGCCTTTCTATTCCCCCAAGTCCAGCCCACCGTCTAGAGCCGCCGGCCCTGCTGTCGGCTGGCACATCTGGGTGGTTGTCAAAATTATGGTCCCTTTTTGGGTACCCTAAATAATAGGTGCCGTACTATAATAAGGACCCAAAAAGGGACCCTAATTTTGACAACTACCCACATCTTAGTCCTCTTCCCTGGAAGGAACGGAGTGGCGCCATACTTTCGCCAGCTCTGTGCCTGCATTAGCAAAGCAGCCTTTGGGGCTGGGCTTCTGGCCTTAGAGCTGAAAGGGTACGGGTCTAGGATTTAGGGTATAGAGTTGAGGGTCTGCGGTTTTCGGTTTAGGGTTTATGGGTTTTTGGTGGTTTGAGTCTTTGGGGTTCCAGGGGTTCTGAAACGGTCCAGAAAGCAGAAATTTTGGCTGAAAGTTTATGGTGTAAGGGTGTAGGCTTCAGGGTGAAGAGTTTCAAGTCTAGGGCTTAATACCATGAAGCAATTTTCCGGCTAAGGGTATGGTAACAGGTTGAGGGCGTTGGGGCTTAGCGAAGTTTTTTGGCATCAAGACCCAGCAGATTGGTTTAGGTTTTAATTTATGGTTGGGAACCTGAACTATGGCTTCCTCGGACAATGGACATCGCGATGAGCAAAAACTGCACTTTGGATAACTATGCTGCTCCAAAAAGACTTAACCTCCACCCCGACCGCATACTTTGGGTGCTCGGGTTCCATAACACATTCTCCACATCCCCGGCTGGTGCAAGTAGATGATCCTACGCTGAACCTGCATCCGCACACCCCAGCAAGTAATTAAGCTAAGTCCTGCACACACACAACGTTGGGTGGGTTTACGTAGGTTGGTCCAGAAATCTTCTAAACAGAAAGGTGTCACAGGTGTTGAAGAAAGGAGTCATCGTATGAAGAAACAAGAATTCCTTTTGATTCCCAGAGTGATTTTCTTGGCGTCATTGGCGTCAGCGTGTAAAGAACGAGATGCACAAAGGTGTCCACAAGAAGAACTGAAAATTTTGGCGAAGTTGGGGCGTCAACTGATGAAACAAACCTCAGAAACTATTTCTTCACGTGAGATCAAAGGGGGCATAACAGTGCTTGCCCCGGCACCAAAATCCGACCTAACTGGACCAACGACGCAGCATACCGCAAGACACGCAAAACTTTGATCCAGGAGCATTACCGGAAGAGGCCTTCACGACTCACGACCAACATTCGTCTTTGCAAAGTGACAGGTGGCTCCGGCCAGAAATCTGTGATGTGAAACGCGCTTGAAAGCTGCAGACACACTAAACCCTTCCAAATCAACGAAGAAGCCGAAGAGTGGCCTGATCCTCAAGAAGGGCTTGCCTAACGACGTGATCACTTGTTCGGGGAAGAGTTCGGCCAGCCAGGTCAAGAAGGACACCAGACAGAAAAGATCACACAGGAAACTAGGTTTGACTGCACAAAGGTTGCAATCGCCACGCAAGTAATCCACCAAAGTCTGTTTCTGCACAGGCAGCTTCAGCGGGCCGCGTGTAGTCAGTCTGCAACTTATGTTGCAGAACACAAGCAAGGGAGCCTCCCTGAGCAGGCGTATCCACATCCCCAGCTGCGAATTCGGACATGTGAAAGCGAGCTTTGCACGACGCCCGCAGCACCAGCAACGGAAGCTTGTTGTTGGCCCCTGCAACGACGATGAAGGTGCATGCATGCGAGAGCCTGCGATCTCGAAGCCCAGACTGTGGATTGATAATCTTGTGTCCTCCCACTTCATTAAGGTCAGCTTGGCTAGCATCGAAGCGACCATGATCACGATCTGAAAATACTGCATAACGTCACCTTCCGCGCTGGCGTCACTCTCGTCATCGACATTATCCACATCTCTTGACACTCAACTCGGGTGAGTCCAGTCACTGGACATATCAAAAGGAGATCTGGCTCGGGCTCTTGGCGGCGAAGTAGGAACGATTGGTTTGTCAGGAAGGGACACTCGGCCTCGTCACGTGGCAGAGCGGCGCCGCATGGCTTTCGTGACTGGCTACCATCAGATTGTTCATTCTGACCCCTCTTCCGCAGCGAGGAAATGCTCCAAAGAACACAATTTTTTCTTGTGGGTGTCATGCTCGCACAGATCGGAATTCAGCCTGCGAAAAGGCTACAATATACAACAAAATCCACTGTCGTGGAACGTCTTACCCACCCAACGGTTTCGATCTCTGGCTCCACAGAACGGACAGCACGACTAACCATGCCAGGAAGCGCGGGCAACCAGGGTCGCAAAAGGTTAGTTCCAGAGCAAGCAAGTTTCAGAGCAAATAGCAAGAGCAACCACCAATTCCGGGCTGAAGCAAATAGATGTAGAAAAGGAGCTTCGTCCTTCTTTGGATCGGACGTTTGTGCTTCCTTGCTTTCTCGCCTGCCTGGGTAATTGGAGAAGAAACACTCCTGATCTGCTTCTTGTTGGACCGGGCTGCCTTCGTGCATTTGCTCCGGATCTTGTTCCAAGTCCGCACGAGTCAGAACCACCTCCTCGAAGCGGACCTTTAACGTCAACACAGCCACTGCGACTGAAGTCACCTGAGTTCCAAGCTCGTCCATCCGGAGTGAACTGATGTGTTGATGCAGCAGGTAATGCTTCTCGGAGAACACATCTCTTCCACAAGTAAGCCCGTAATAATGCAGACAAAACACCACCACAACCTCCCTCAGCAGCTGTGGAGAGAGAGCCGCCACAGCTGCCATAGCTGCCTTATCCCCACTCGGCCAGGCACACTGCTGATGGCAAAATGACTCAGAAAAACACGTCTCATGGCACCTAGTCCAGTCGGGCGCACGCAGCAACAGTTGATGCGCGGACGCACCATATTCCACAGAGCTTGGTCTGAACCGCACATTCATGTGGAATTTCTAACAAATGCACAACGAGGACATTGTTAAGAAACCTCCCAACCTCACAGCCCCATGATAAGTGGCAAGCTCGAGGCAGGATGGAGTAGCATACATCTTTTTGAACTGCAAACTGTCGTCCTGATGTGAAATCAACTTGCCAGCCATACTGACATGCTCGTAACATGGGCTGCAGCCCGGGAGATGAACGTGAAACCGATGCTTTACAGATTCCCTTTCTGAACCGAGCTTTGGCACATCACTTGCGACGCGAAGAACCACTCAGAATACTCCTGCATGCGTCGATGCAAGGCTTCGTTCGTTGGAAAATGAAATGCATTGCTCCCGACAAAGTACCTTGGCTGACAGACTTTCGACATCATAGATCTGTCAGGTTGCTGGCGGTTCCAGGCAAAGGACTACTGTGATTGGGTTGGCTATGGACACGATGGGTCTGTTGACCCATAAACTCAAGAGAACTCTGAAAATCATCCTGTGGTTTGGCATGCAAGGAGCACGCTCAGCTCGAAGAGGCTACTACATCGGGACCCAGAACACGATGCCCCAAATACATCTTGAGCCTGAGCGGCTTCATCAAGATCCTGGGAGGGGGGGAGTGAGGGGGGGTGACCCCACTCAGTTCCAAGTGTCCCGACCATTTTGACAAGAGCGCCATGGGACTGCAGTGGCTTGGAGGCACGGCAAATACTACGAATGCCCGCTTTCCCTAGTTTGCAAATTTGCCATTTTTTGATCTGAGTTGGCAGAAAAATGAACAAAATATGCCTGCAATAACCCTATAACAACCCCCTGGTAACCCTTTAATTACCTCTAATGGTTGGTTCTCCACCGCGAAGACCTACTAAACTCCAAAACCCCCCTGAACCCTAAACCCACCCACCATGGAGGCCCTAAACCCTAAACCCCCAAACCCGCCTCAGTGGGCGGCCCGTCTGAATAGCCACCCTGGGCTGTTTACGGTTTGGGGGGGGCGGGGGGATTGGGTTTAGTTACGGTGTTTCGGCTGTGTGGGTTTGTTGGGTTTTTGTGGTTTATGGATTCTACGATTGAAAATTTGCTCAAGGACGGTTAGGACAGTCGTGGGTGGGCAGCCTGCTGTAAGGGTTTAGGCCTTAGCACTTTAAGGCTTTAGGGTGGGCCGAAACGGTTAGGGTTTAGGATTTTGGGGTTTGGAGTTAGGGTTTAGGGTTCAGGATTTAGGGTTTAGGGTTTTAGGGTTTAGGATTTTAAGGTTTAGGGGTTTAGGAGTCTCGGGTTTTAACGAACCTGTGAGTGCCAAACGGAGAAGCAATGGGAAACGGAGTTTAGCCTAAGCCCTAAACCCTGCAAAAACCTTAACACCTACATACCCTAAACCCTATATATCCTAAACCCAATATACCTTAAGGATGCCTAAACCCTGTATGCCTAAAACCGGCTAAATTAGCTTTCAAGCCGTGGGATGCTTCAGACGTGCATCGAGTGGCTCCTGCCTGATGCTGAGGGGGAGTGATTTCGGGGCCTTGCTTAATGGGCTACATCCAGAGTTCCTTTGCCGGGTCTGCAGGAATTTCCATAAGGGCTAGTATAGAGACTTAACACTTACGGACAGGGGCTGTTAAGGATATACAATCGTATATTGGTAGAAGGACTCCAAGGGGATGCCGAACCCCACATCCCGAGTATCACTGTGCGAAGAGCTGCTCCGAGCCCTTTGGGAGTTTCCGAAAATAGGGGGACCCTAATATAGTACCCTAAATAGTAGGATCCTTGCTATAAGGACCCCGAAATAAGGTACCCCCAATTTTCGGAAACTGTAAACCCTAAACCCTTTCTAGAACCCTTATAAATCCCTTTAAGGAACCCTAAGGTGCCCCCAAGCTTCGGAAACTCCCATGTCATTGGCTTCGCCCCCTCAGCTCCAGACCGGCAACTGCATTTTCTCGTTCGGATACCCCCGGTCCCAATAGTGAGAGCCAGGCTGAAGATCGAGCCGTGGAGTTTAGGGATTTAGGGTTTAGGGGTTCATGAGGCTTTGGGGGTTCACTTGGAGGTTCAGGGGTAGTTATAAGTAGGGTTATAAGTCCCCTAATTAGGGTTATAAGTATGGTTACCCAAGCTAGAATCCTATTTATAACTACCCATGAACCTCCAAGTAGGGGTTCATGAGGCTTTGGGGGTTCAGCGCTTGAAGTTTAGGGTTTAGGGTTTAGGGCCTGCAAGATCGAGTTAATGGATTCCGCAATGAGGTTTTGGGTTTAAAGAGCTCCGAGCATCCACGCAATAGGTCTTGGGGGGTCTGGGGCACTAGGTCGATCTTACAAACGGGTAGTTGTCAAACTCAGGGTCCCTTTTGGGTTCGTTGAATATTAGGTGCCGTATTAGCATAGAACCCCAAAAAGGATCATAATTTTGACAACCCCCAAATGTAGGTTGTGGGCTTTGAATTTGAGGATTTAGGGTCTGGGGTTGGGGCTTCTTTGAAGGCTGCAGTTTGTGTCGCCGGGTTCCATGTTTTATGGCTCAGGGCCGTGGGGTCGCAACAGGATTTTGGATGAAAAGTATGCCTGGGCTTCGTGAGCATTGGGTTTGGGTTCGAGCTGATATTACCACAACGCGCATACTGCTACTAACACTGGGCAAGAATGGCAATTCTGGTGATGACAAGCTTATCCACAACTACAACGAAGAGGGTACACGATAACAACCGCAATTGAAATCATTATCCTCCTCGTCCTACAGTACAGACAAGTATAGTGACAAGCTGCAGAATACCATCAGCCCTCCCAAGACTGAAACTCTAAAAACCCATCCCTAAACCCTAACCTAAAACCCCAGACTCCAAAACCGGAAACTTTCATTAAGAAGAAAGGCACCCCAATGCGTGAGTACCTCCTGTCGGGAGATGAGCCCAGCCCGCTCCCTTTGGGAGAGGTACCTGACGGCTTAGGGTCGAATTCTATGGAGCCTCATGTGTAGGGTTTTTTTTAGCAATGGCTTCTTTCTGTGCTCCGCGAACAAAGCAGCAGGAAGTTACCCGCCTCTCGGAAGGGGCCTACACTGAACAACACGGGATCTGTCGCCACCTCACAAGCACACTCACCATGCTCACCCATCTCAGCCATCTCGACTGCGACTACGTTCACGTGGAGCATCAGCACTGGTAGACTCCGCATGTCTCACTCGACCAGGACGCACACCACCAGACATCCACTCCGGACCATCTTCTCCAACTTCATCTACATCACCTTGTTCATCCGAACTTCCTAGTTCTTGTGGACAACCATGCCCTTCAGCTGAACATGGTCCTTGCGGAGGACGTGTTGGATGACGAACTCGCCTCGCTGTCACCCGCCATGCCACCGGAGTTCTCAACCGCCGTGGTGCTGTCATCATGGTCGTGCTCCTCGATGCTCCTGGCAGAGCTCCTCAGTGTAAATTTCTCGCCACAGAAGGTCACCCCGGTCAAGGTTGGTTCATCTGCATCATGCGACCCACCTGTGATTTCGAACGCTGCCCTTGCCTCCTCCTCCTCCTCCTCCTCCTACTGCGCCTCCTCCTCCTCCTCTTCTCCTCCTCCAGTGCCAATCTCTCCTGTCGTCTGTTCCTGACTCGTCCGTCAGGATGGTGCCACCTGTCGATTCCTTCGCGCACTCGGCCAAATCGCATGGTGATGCCACTCATGGCTGATGCTGCGGGTTCGGATCGAGGAGGACCTTGGACAACATGACGGCGGCGAAGATTACGTCTGTCTCTCGCCGCATCCCACCAATTGTCGCTGGAGCTCGCCGAGCTCGCCGACTGACTACCTTCAGCTGGGGCAGCCGTCTGACGTAGGTCACTTGGATCCGGGCCAACTTCATCCTCCCAATTCTCATCCTCGTTCGTCTGGAAGGGAAGTGGTAGATGAGCAGGCTCGGGTCCACTATTCATGTCCTCTTCAGCCTGTTCGAGTTTCTCATGTTGCATCGCCAGGCTAATGTTGACGTCCCAGATGGTAGCCGGGTCCGGGTGGTTCTCAGAGAGCCATTCATCTTCTTCCCACACTCGTGCTTTCACGGCCTCGACCTCCGCTCGCGTCCACGGCCTGCTAGGGCTGGTAGGGTTCCAAGTTGAGGACGACGTTGAAAGTTCGCCCCCTCCCAGTTCTGGTCCGGAAGGTGTCCACGTTGATGTAGGCGGCGACGTTGAAGTGCTCGGCGCCATCCCATTCACCTCCCGGGTCTCGTCAGTCATGTTTCGCGAGCTCGCCGTCGACGCGGTGATATTCCAGCTCTGCTCCACTGTCCAAGTTGAGGGCCAAGACACCCCCATCCATCAGAGTTCTGCAATGTGGTTGGCCAGTTGGCCATGTTGGAATCCAGGGTGTCGACGCAGGGGAACTCGTCGAGTTACACGGGTCTTCATCCTCTTCCTCCTGTGCATCGCCCCTTTCCTGGTGAGGTGAAGGCGCGACGACCTCTAAGGCAAGCTCCCCCAGCACGTAGAGGGCGAGGAGGCTCGCAAAGGAGGCCATGTGTTCACACGTGCAGGACATGGGGTGAACAAAGAGCTTGAAGTTCACTTTGGGCCAAAGGCACTACATAACACAATGTTGTCCACGGCATGGTGTTCATGAGATCACACGACTCAGCTTGGCATCATTGAACTCGAAGTGAAGGTGAAGACACGTGCTGCAAGAAAAAGTCCTTGACATGGTGCTCATGAGATCATGCGATTCATCTTGGCATCATCGAACTTGAAGTGAAAGTTAGGACACCTACTGCAAGGAACAGAAAGAAAACTCACTGTTTGGCGGTTCCCGATGAAATAAAGACGAGCACAACTGCCGTTTTTCCGAGCAGTTCAGCCTTCGGTGTGATTACACTGGCGTAGCATGTTGCCTGCAGCTGCACCTGGAAGTTGTTGTAGCGGTGGCTCAAGCTGCTGGCGCCCAGTCCCTCATAGATGGTCAGGCGTTTGTGAATTTCACGAGGACCTTTGATGTCTGCTGGTATGTGCGCAACGTCTGGACATAGGCCGTCACCTGTGCAGTGATGCCAGCTGCCGCAGCAGGGATGCCACGTCCCACAACTGCCGCACGAACGGCTGCGCAGACAGTTGGCACTTACAAGCCTGCGGTCTTTGCTGCTTCGAGCAGAGAATCCCCAGCGGTGATGACCTCATCCGATGCCCTTGCCGATGCTGCTTGCAACAAAGCCAGCTGGTCTTCAGACAACTCCACCACCATCAGGGACACAATCTGTGCCACTGTTTTGTCACTGGCATTGCCTGTGACCCGCGAGTCATTGCCTTGAAGCCTTCACGTGCGGTATATGACCGCGGCAAGAACTGGCTCATGCGAACCAGCAGCTCCTCAATGGCAGCACTCTCCAGCAGTGTGAACGGTGCTTGCCCTCCAGCCCGGATTTCGGTCCCACAGAAGTCACCAGGTGAAACCCTGCACCAGTAGTCACGGTCAGCTCCGGAGAACCAGCCCTCTCTTGTCATGTCACCGAGCACGGCGAGGGAACCAGCGAAGGCTGGGAACATTTGCTCCGTAAGCGTAGCCGCTGCAGGATAGCTGGCCATTGTGCGAGCAATATGTACCTTGAACGCACCACGCGGAGGGCCTCTCATGCGGATCTTGTAGTCCTCTTGAGGAGGTCCTGCTTCTTGTCGACCACCGAGTCCCAGCGTCTCGTCCGCTATCAGGTCATTGATCTGGGCCAGAGTTATTGCCATCGTGTTGGCTCAGATCAGTGAATCACCCCGATAGATATCAGCTGTGCTTGCAACGAGCTTGAGCCGTTTATTGAGGTTTAGGGTTTAGGGTTTCGGGGTTTGAGGCTTTGGAGGGGTGGGCGTGGTTAGGGTTTGGGGTTTAGGGCTATTGAGAGATGAGGGGCTTGGGTTGAGGATTGATGGTCCAAACTCTGATGGAAAAGGCTTTTATGCACTGTTGTCGGGGCTATAAGTGAATACAACTACATTATCTCGCATTCTCCTTTCAACCCTCAACCCCCATCGATCCCTGTAATCGGAACCTTTCAGGGAACCCTAGATACCAGTGCCCATGATCCTTTCATAGATGCGGGGTCGAAGATCTATGTCCGAACAGGAACACCCCCTAAACCCCTAAACCCCCAACCTTAAACCCTAAACCCCTAAGCCCTAAACCCCAAACCCTAAACCCGTAAACTCTAAACCCCAAACTTCAAACCTCAAAACCCGAAATCCCAACAAGACCCGAAACCCGAAACCGCGGCGCACTCCTTGAGGCTTGCATGCCGGGAATCCTTCTTGATAGTACGGCCTTCGGGGCCGCTTTCGGGTCTATGGCTGAGCCTGTGTGCTATTTAAGGAACCTTTATTTAACTGTTAGTGGGGAGGGTGGGATCCTAAGCTGAGGGTTTAGGGGTCCGAATACACATATTATGCTTTGATGGAGTACGGCCTAGGGCTACAGCAACGGGGTGTAGGGTGCGGGGTTAGAACTTCCAACAAATCTTCTGATGAGGGTTCTTTTGCAACCTCTAACCCCAACATTGCAAGTCTAGGATTAGGGTATGGGTGGGGGGAGGCGCGGCCAACAAATGCACGAACCGATGAATACAATTACGCCAGACGCGGCATCACCATGATTGCAACGATTGTGCTTACAATGTCTGTGCTGAGTAGCTGCACAGCCCTAGACCCCAGTTCTAAGAACCCAGAAATCCGAAAATTGTAGTTTTGCGAATCTACAGACTGCTGATGCTCGAAACATCCGGAACAGCCCCAAACGCCCTGTCAAAGCGAAGAGAGCCTTTGTAGAGTTTTGCAGCCTGGGTTCTTGGGTGAGCTCATGTAGGAACCTGATTTAAAAACCCTGGGTCTTTAGTAGGGTTCCTGATATGAATCTTACTATGTGGGGGTTAGAGGGTCAGGGTTTCTTCATCTGGTTTCTGCAATCCCAAATCTATACGCTTGCATGAACCTGCTGAGGTCGCGGCGCTCTAGTCCAGGCCACATCCAGCCCAGGCCGTGGCCGTACCTTCAACAACACCGCAGTCCTAAGCTGTAAGCCTAGACGTTCCAGACCGAAAGCTTGATACCTCAACCTGTTCTTTAACCTGGGTACTGGCTCCCAATTATGTGACATATGAATACTCTCAAAGCCCTGAATCGCAGCGCCATGATAGATTGTCACTGTATGGTGGCAGTAGCCAATCTCTAACCCTCATGCCAACAGCCGGAACCGTGAATCCCAAGCATTACGCGCCCCAGGTCTCAGACCCTGATCTAACCTCTCGCAAGACTGAAATTCCATGCGAAAAGACATGAAAAGACTCAACCCCAAGCTCACAAAACCCTATAACCCCCAAGTCGAAATGCCTTGAAACACCTTAAACCCTAAACCAAACCTTAAACCCAAAAATGTAAAACCTCCCGAGCGGGCACCAAGCCAGCTGCTTGGGCGCGTAGACGGCCCGGTCGGGATCACCACCTGCGGCGGTTTTGGGGTTCAAGGGTAGGGTTCCTGTAAAGGGATCTGTAGGGTTAGAGGGTGTAGGGATGAGGGTTTAGAGTAGTTATAAGTGGGGTTATAAGTAGGGTAAGTATACCTATAACTCCTATCAAGGGACTTATAACCCCACTTATAACTACCCATGAACCTCCAAGCAGTGGCTTTTTGTCGGAGTCTTGAGGTTAGTGTTGAAGAGGTATAAAGGGTGGTAGCCCTGAGTCGTGAGTCATGCCTAGCGCAGAGGGCAGGTTTAGTCTGCAGTTGCCCCGCGAATGTTGCCCAGCGTGCCTTGGGCTCACTAGAGTCAGTAGTGACCACTTGGAGGTTCATGGGTAGTTATAAATAGGTAAATAGGCTTATAACTAGGGTAACTATACTTATAACCCTAAGTAGGGGACTTACAACCCTACTAATAACTGCCCCTGAACCTCCAAGTAGTGACTAGTGGAAGCCTGCCTCTCGAGCAATGAACTACTTCAGCTTGCAACGTCTTTAGTTCCTCGAGCTGTACGGAATCGGTTTTTTGAGCTCAGCATGGTTGCTTGTCTAGCTACTGAAAGCAGTTGCAGGAAGGACTGAGACATCCACCGCTTCAACACCGAACCTAGAGGCTCCATAGTAGTTCCTTTTTGGGGTTCACATTTAGAATCCTATAATTGAGGTAATCCCAAAAAGGAACTACTTTGGAGCCTTTGGGAAGGTTCAGGTTTCCAGGAGTTTTCGTAGGGATCTCGGGGTTTAGCAGCAGCAGCAGCAGCAGAGGGGTAGTGGTACTGTTGATGATATAAACCCTGCATTACCCACAATAAAGAATATACCATTATTCCCATAGTTTAGGATCCTTAAGGTAATGCAGGATTTATATCATCAACCGTAGTGACGACAACATGGGCTCCTGTCGGCAGTCTGAGCATCTGGCAACAGCTTTCCACCAGCTCGGACAGGCGTTGGCGGAGCGAGGCAGCTCCCAAGCCTCAAAAGTCTGTCGCTTCCTAGACCCCCGAAAAATCTAGAAAGTAGATCCCACTAATTAGAGTTAGAGGCCCTATACTACTAAGGGTACTTTATAGGAACCCCCATCAAGGGATCTACTTTTTTGGATCCTCCCGGGGGTCTGGGTTCAGGATCAGGGAGAACCCCAGATCCCCAGGTCAAACCTGAGACGCTGTGCTTTAGAGTTGAGGGCTCAAGGGACCTTGTTGTGTGGGCCCAGGGCTTGCGGTGCAGGGTCGACGGGTTTCCCTGTAAGCTCTTGGAGACCCCCACACTTGAACCTTCAAAAAACATGTGTATATCTATATACATATATATATATATACTACGTTGTTTAGATTAGTATAAACCATCAACCCTGAACTAATTGGAACTTACTGAATGAATCCACTCCCATGGTTGTGGCAGAGCTCCAGGCGCAGTCGATTCACACGAATGGCCGCCTCAATGCAGCGCGCAAGGCACGGCATCAAGCAGGGTTTATAGGGCTTAAGTCCGGAATATCAAATGGCTCACGGACAAAGTGTCGTATCTGCAGCCCGGCTCGTCTTCGTTTCTCAGCCTCATGATTATTTTTTTGCGGCCACAGCTACGACCAAGGACGTTTATGACTCGCACGTGCATGCTGAGACCGAGAAGTGTCAGAAAGTATGGCATAGCGACATAAATTCAGGAGGTGGGAGGTTGGGACGACGTGCCGCCATCGTGCAGAGCGTGCATATGCACACATGGACGCGGCTAGACAAATCAGTGAACTCATCAACAGCACAATCTCCATCATGAAACCATCAAGCTCACGAACCCTTCCTGGCAATGCTTGAGGGCTCGACAGGGAGCCCAGTTCGCAACGTCTCCATGAGTTGGACAAAATCCTCCTGATGCGCTCCGCATTGTCAAGCGATTCGGGTGGGGGCTACTTGGAGGTTCAGGGGTAGTTATAAGTGGAGCTGTAAGTCCCGTAATTAGGGTTATAAGTACAGTTGCCTCAGTTATAACCCCACTTATAACTAGCCATGAACCTCCAAGTAGGGTTAAGAGGGGGCGCCCTAAATAATAGGTGCCGTACTCTACTAGGGACTTGAAAAGCACCCTAATTTTGACAACCACCCCCACGATGGTGGCATTTTCGCTAAAGGATAAGTCTGATTCTGACTGCGACTATGGAGACTCTATAACAGTGTCTGTTCCAAGCCAACCGATATGTCACATAGTTTCTCTTATGCCTCTCAGAAGTTACTTGGCTGCAACGCCTTCGCGCCTCATCTCACTGCAAACAACTTATGTCTCGCCAAAACCCTCAGCCCGAAAGCAATCACCCATAAGTGAACTAAGCTGTCTTGGGATGGCTTCATCCCAGGGGTCACCGCTCCTCCGAACAGATCTGCTGCCGCCGGTAATATGCCTGCAAAGGCTCGTATACTTCTCTAAGTTCTCAGTCCATCACAAAATGTACCTGTTTCAAAAAGTCAGCACAGCACCATCCTAAATGGACCCCCAAAAAGGAGCCACATTTAGAGAACTACCCACCTTCTTTCCCAAAGGCTCGTGCTTTGATAAGTCATGATTAGGTGGCTTTCTGTGTCTGGAACAGAGCGTTGCGGTCAAATTCGTAGGAGGAAAGTAAACTGACCGTGCTCAAGCCTAAACCACATCACCCCAATTCAGTATAACCCCGCCAAGAGCGTCGGCGCAGTAATCTTTGCGGTTCTTTCAGGCCCATGGCTTCAAAAACTGTGCCATCACAAGGCGGTTGGACTAACGCAGGTCCTTTTGGGGGGGGTTCTGTTTTCTTTGTCTTGTGCTCCATGGGTTTTGTGTGTCTGCTTTAGGAGTGCGTAGCGACAAAACTTTAGGAGTGAAAGTACAACGCACTGAGAAGTCTGGTCAAACCCTCAAACGCCTGCAACAAGACCAAGCGACATAGAATAGAAACGACCAAACACTTATACTTGGAGGTTCAGGGGTAGTTATAAGTAGGGCTATAAGTCCCCTAATTAGGGTTATAAGTATAGTTACCCTAGTTATAGCCCTACTTATAACTACCTCCAAGTAGGCAGCGCAGACAGCTGAGTCGAGAATCCGTGGCTACCTGCTGGTCTGCAGCAGGCCAAGGCGTCTTCTACAACGTCGCGCAGAGCTTGAATGGAACGGTTCATGATATAAATCCTGCATTACCCATAATAAGGAATATACCATAATTCCCATAGTTTAGGGTCCTTAAGGTAATGCAGGATTTATATCATCAACCGAAGGAAGCTCACTCGGCATTCTGGCAGCTTTGATCTCTAAGCAGTTGCGCAAGAGGAGCAACTTGCTTGGAACGGTCAATCGATGCAATTTGTCGCGAAGACGTTTGGTCGGGCGAAAGACAGTGCGATGCTGCAGTAGGGACAGTCCCTAGCTGCCTGACAGTTCCCACGTACGAAGAGTACACAGGGCCTCTGCAGCAAAATTCGGGAGCAGCAATGGAAGTTCTCTCTCGGCCACTTCGTCAAGGAGCACTGGTGCAAGGTAGTGGCAAAGCTGGAGCTGGGGGCAATGGTTGCAAGACCTCGATGAAAGTGCGCTTGCTCTTCACGATCCAGGCCATGGGGTGATGCGATCAACCGGCAAGAACCGCTATACGAAGCACTTTCGTGACAAACCGTACGCGCTGCGAGCAATCAGCTCTCCCGGCTTGAGTTAACATGCGTTGCGATTAGTGTTGAATGGCAAA
This sequence comes from Symbiodinium sp. CCMP2592, assembly GCA_905221615.1. Classification (NCBI taxonomy): domain Eukaryota; class Dinophyceae; order Suessiales; family Symbiodiniaceae; genus Symbiodinium; species Symbiodinium sp. CCMP2592. Next base: position 88,793 of record CAJNDT010005468.1, on the reverse strand, counting down.
TGAGGAAGGGTCGCTATGCAGTGGTGTGGTCTGTCTACATATGTTGATGTTGGGGCAGTTGGGTCAGTAGTCCTTCTAACAGTCAGCGCTGATATCGTACAGGTACCCAACATGACTTTTCTCACCCCTGCGCACAGCCAAAAACATGCGCCCGTTTTCTATAAACCCGAACTATGCCTTCGCGTAACCCCAAATCTGCAGGCCGAACACAAACGCAAGCCTGTAAATCCCGGAAAGAACAACGTAAAAAATGAAACACGCTTGAGAGCTTGAAACGGCAAACCCATCGTGAACCTAAGAATGCTTCGAAAGACGAGGCCCTTCAATGAAAGCCTCGAACTTCTCGTTCTTGTACTCCCAGGGCTCGGTGTCCCGCCAGGCCTGACAACTCTTCTTCGGAGGGGTTTTCAATCTGTAGGCTTACCGGTCGGTGTAAGGTCGAGGGGTTTAGGGGTTTAAGTTTAGTCCTTTTTGGCCCAGGGTTCAGGCTGCCCGGTGGATTTGGGGTTCAGGATTCCGGGTTCAGGTTTGGGCTTGCGTGCTCGACGGGCCTGTATTTCATAGCGTTTTACAAGATCTTGTGGGGTTGTTTAGATAAGGGTGTTAAAGAAGGCATAATTATACTGCTTTGTAGCTGCTTCGTGGTCTTCTAGGATCTTGGGAGGGCTTGGGGCGAGTTTCTGAGCTTCGGGGGTTGAGGGGTTTTGGATTTGGGGCTTTTGGGGTTTAGGGTTTTCGGGGTTCGCGTTTAGTACTTTAACCTCGGGGGCTTGGAGGCTTTTTGGGCGATGCAGGGCTGGGCACCCGTACGGGGGCCTTGAGAAGTAAAATCGCGGTTTGGGACATGCGGGTAGTTCTCTCAATCAGGGTCCATTTTTAGCTCCCCCGAAATAGTACAGAACACTTACAGACGGATCCTAAACGGGACCCTAATTATAGAACTACCCATACCAACCTAGAAATGCAAGTCCAAGGACTACTATTGATGGTTCTTCCGGCCCATGAATGAACCTTCAACAAACTAAGAGCTCGCAATCCTGAACCCCTAAATCCATCCGAAACACCCGAAAACATCAAGTATATCCTGACCCAAGCCTAGCTACCTCGAAACCTCGAGCTGCAATCCGGGCATCCCAACTCGAAGCTCCGACACCCCAGAAACACACACTCACAAAGGGGCCCAGGCGTCCTCGCCCTTCCGAGCTTTCTTGGCCTGGCCACGAACGAATCTTGAGCAAGCCATCAAGCCCCGAAGGCCTCAACCCTAAACCCTTCAGGCTTGCACTCCACCTCTGCCTCGTCCTCGCTGTCCTGCTTTGCGTTTTAAGGTTTGGGATCAGGTGTCAGGCCCAATAAACCGTAAATGGGATCTTGGGGTTCAGTAAACAGTTTTAGGATCTTGGGGTTTCGTATTCTTTGCCAGCAACTGATCACAGCAGTAGCGCTACTCTCTGTTATCAATCACCAAAACCAAGCTTACCGTCCGAACCAAATCCTGGGGTTCACGGCTCAGGGGCTCCTCCTCTGGATCATCTCTATTATTACTATTATTACTATTATTACCATTATTACTATTATTACCATTATTACTATTATTACTATTATTACTATTATAACTATTATTACTATTATAACTATTATTACTATTATTACTATTATTACTATTATTACTATTATTACTATTATTACTATTATTACCTTATCAAGAACCCAGAACTGTCCTTGCCACCCTTGCCTTTGCCCTTGCCGCCTTTGCCTTTGCCAGACCTGTCGCAGGAGGCACGCTCGCAGAACTCCCAGAAGCAAGCCCGAAACTGCCGGACGGCAAGGTCAGAGACTCCAATATCCCTTAATTGAGGAATATTCCTTAATTTGTAGTAGGATCCCTAATATGATTTAAGGAATATTCCTTAATCAAGGGATACTGGAGTTTCTGGGAAGGTCAGAGTCTGTGCTTGCTTCCGCTCTTGCATGCTCTTGCGGCCTTCCTCGCTTCCGCTTGCCACCCATGCTGCACGCGGAACTCTGTTTCTAGAAGGTCGGAGCTATTGCTTACACAACCATAATTGCTTCATGATATCAAACGTAGGCAGTGCTCATGTTTTTGCACTGGCCTAACAAGCGACGCAACAGTAATCTGCAAGTAAAGGCTTAGCATTCAGCTGTGAAGCACATGTGTCGCTAGCTGCTCACTGCATCTGGCTCACTGCACGAGCCGAGGGGTTCACACAAACCCGGGGCTTCGCAGCTTAACGCAAAGAGCTTGCTGAGGGGGCTGCTGTAAATTATTAAGATTCCACAGGACAGTTCTGGGTTCTTGATAAGGTAATAATAGTAATAATAGTTATAATAGTACTAATAGTTATAATAGTAATAATAGAAATAATGGTAATAATAGTAATACCAATAATAGTACTACATTCTAGTCCCTGTTCTATCCTATAGATACCTACGATATTACCTTGAGAAGAGCCCAGATGCATGTCTAATAACGTGCTTGACGGAAATCCATCTCTAGTTGGAGCTGCATCTGCGCAAGTTCGAAGTGTTACCCCGATCGCTTTGGAAGCACATCCCAAAACCCAAGATTCAAGTCCTGAACCAAGTGGAAACCCAAACCAGAACTTCCCAACCCTGATTCCAGACTGCGCCTCCCTTTTAGCAACATCACAACATATCATGGCAAACCATAGCACAATCATACAAAGTCAAAGAGCACAAAATTTCATCATATAAAAATACATACAAACCAGAGACCTCATTTTCAGACCAACGCCGATCAATCACGTCTCCCAGGTGTCCATGCCAGAAGTCGTCAGAAAGCTGCACCGGGCCTGAACGCTTGCGACCACAAAATGCGATGGTCTGAAAGTCACGCAGAGGAGCAACACTACCTTAGAAGCTGCCCCCACCCTGTAATAGTGACTATAAGGATTTTATTGGGGCCCTATTATATTCCTATTGTGTTCCTATTGTACCACCATTACAGGGTGGGGGCCCCTTCTAAACACTACCTCATATGCACCTGCATGGCAGCAAGCATCATCATCAGCATCAGAAAGCTGGCAGTGGCCAGAAACCTCAAGCTACTATAAACATGCTGTGCACAACCCAGTAAAACTAGAACTGCCCACAGTACCCCCCTGGGCCTGCTGTGGTTGTTAACCCTTTCGCCGGCGTGCTTGCTGGGACCCCAGGGGCGGCACTAAGGCCTAGGATTGTTTCCAGGCCGAAGAGCACCCAGCAAGCAGGCGTGGGGGTAACAGTAGGGCGACAGTGCCGGCATTTTGGGTCTCTTCGTGGCTGGAGGCTGACGTGTTTCTTGCGGGAGGGTTCCCGGTTCGAACCTGGTGATCGCGCTTCTACACTTGACATGATCTGATGGAACAGCTACCAGTGGATCCTGTTTCACGCGGGGAGTGAGCGGTTACGCAAGTGTCGATGGTACAGCAGTTCGGCTTGATCGCGGTTCTCGCCTGGAGTGCACAGTTACGCAAGCGGCTATGAGCTGATGGAAGCTCTGTCGGGATGGATCCCGGTTCGCGCCTGGTGTGCGCGGTTACGCAATCGGCAATGAGCTGATAGCCCTGGCGGGATGGATCCGGTTCGCGCCTGGAGTGCGCGGTTACGCAAGTAACAATGAGCTGATGGAAGCTCTGTCGGGATGGATCCCGATTCGTGCCTGGAGTGCACGGTTACGCGAGCTGCAATGAGCTGATGGAGACTCGAGTCGGGATGGATCCGGTTTGCGCCTGGGGTGCGCGGTTGGCCACCCGGTTCGCCTGCCCTAAGACCCTATGTTTTTTCACGGTTTTCGTTGTGGTTTGATCCTTAAGCCTTCGGGCCGGAGGTGATGCCACTGCTAACTAACAGGCCAGGCCTTCGGGTCTCGGTCGTCCCTCCACTCCACTCCACTCCACTGCCCACAGTACCCCGTGATCCTGCAGATACCTGTTGCCTTGCACCCCGGGTCCTAAACCCGAAACCTTGATTTGAACCCAAAGTCCTAAACCCCAAATTCCCCGGACCCTTATCCGTACCATGGACCCCAGAACCCAAACCCCCTATCCTTACTCAACCAATCAGCCCTGGATCTAAACTTCCCAAACCCTACATTCCCAAACCCCAAAAAAATCCTAAACTTCCCAAACCTTGAGCCTCTAAACCCAAAAACGACCTAAAACGCCTCTGGCCGGGACCCCGGCGCCCGAATTCCAACGTTGCCGGCGCCGTTGGCGGCTCGCGGCTTGGGGGCGCTTCCCCGTCTACGCGAAGCAGCACCCAACCAGGCCGGACTCCGACCTGACATCATAAAACGTATAGTAGGGATACTATGTTATGTATGTATATTTATATATATATACATATTATTTATTGATTCTTATTTTATATTTATATCTATTAAGTTATTTACTTATTTCTTTTTGTATTCTTGTAGTTACATCTTGTACTGTGGTGTGTGTGCCTATATGTGTACACAGATTGCTAGATAGATAGATAGACAGACACACAGTGATACACTCTATCTGGGAGTTTGTAGGCTTTGCGGCTCAGGCTATGGAGTTTGTGCCAGAGAAGAAACCCCTAACACACCACCGTCTGAACCGCAACACTCCATTCAGACAGACACCACCGTTTAGGGTTTAGGGTTTAGGGTTTAGATTCCAAAAACAAATCATACTTTCCCAGCCTCGTGAGCAGGGTCCTTGTCTTTCACCGAGCGCACTACCAACCCGCTGCCTTCTCGGCACCAGGAAATTCCGATGGCCTCCTTTCTACTTGCTGAGGGGCTCAGGGGTTTGGGGTTTACCTGGACCCCAAATAACCTGCCCTTTTTACGGACTTTTGAACTAGAAAGGAAGGTTTTGCAGGGTCCAGGTAGGGACTAGAGCTCTAGGGCTGAGGGCTAGGGTATTGGTCTCTTTCGCAAAGGCTTTCGGCTTAAGGGATTGGCGTGTTGGGATTTCTTGGTGGGGGTGTTGGGATTTTTTGCTGGCATTTTGCAAAGGCTTTCGGGTTTAGGGGTCCAGATGGGTTCAGGGTTTGTGGGTTTTGGGGCTTCGATAATTTGGGGTAGTGCTTTTGCTTTTGGGGTTAGGGACTTGGGGATTGGCGTAACAGGATTTTCTGGTTGTAGAGGTTCAACTTAGGGTCTCAGGGCTTAAGGGTTTGAAGAGGGGTTTATGGGTAGCATGATGAGGGAGACCCCTTAAAGGGTACCCCTTCCGAACCCTACTCCTGGCTCTCTTAAAAAGCACCTTATTGAGAGGGTCTATATCCCCAAGGGTCCCCCTAAGCCCAACTCCCAGTTTAGGGGATTGGGGCTCCGGACTTCGGGAGGAGATTTATAATATAATACCCCCCCAACCCAAGTCTAATCATGAAGGCCTCTACAATGTAGATCCCTTATAGTATGTTGCTTCAGGCTGCAGAGGCTCGACGGAACACGCAAATCGGCCGATGGCATATTCGCTGAACGTATCTCAAGAGTTGACCTTAGAAGCTTCTTGTATATTCTTGCTTCATAAACACGTCGCTTCAAGCTTTAGCAGTTCTATTAAGGTCCTAATATATCTATATTATGTATATTATCCAACTGTTACTGAGTGGGGGCAGTACCCAAATTAGCTGTGCTCCAGGATGAGTGACAATGACGCCAAGGTTGACTCGAGGCGACGCTGTGCAAAAGCGGCCTCCGTGCCATAGGTCACGCATCTCTTTCGCCGGGGCCGAGGAACTGCAGCCAAGGCAGAGTCCAAGAGGGTCCTCCCGAGGGCTTAGGAGACTTGTTTCTTTCAAGCGCCAGGGAGGGAAGTCTAGCTTGAAGAATTTCCCCCCCCAAGCGGTCAAGGCATTTAAAATATGGACTCAGACATCACCAAGCGTGCAGTGCCGCTGTCCTCGTCTGCCCGTCTGGATCCACATGGTCCTCCAACAGAGCTCGGGGGCAACATGGAAAGCTAACCGATAGCACAACCTAGTCTGCTGCATCGTCTTCGTCGCAGCAGAAACACTATGCGTAACTTGTTCACTGCTGCACCAGGGTCTGTCAGTGGTGCACTTCAGAATCAAGAAAGTTATTTGCAGCAGTGCCTGCATGTGCTGGGACAACACTTTCAACCATCATTCGTGACAACCTCTTCTACGAAGAAGCATGTAGAATGCAGGCAGTACGAGATCGGCTCCATTCGGAAGCCGAGTAGGTATGCTGGTGATGCTGCTGATGAAGAGGGGCCAGATTTATATGATGATAACTGAGCATGATGATACTGAACATGATGCTCATGCTGATGCTGCTGCTGACGAGGGTCAGCCTTGGGGGGCTACGTAAGAGAAAATCTGCTGTGTGCCATCAAACTTACAAACACGGTGATGACATGACCATGCCTATCAGCATGGTCATAACTGATGATGGTGATACCATGATGACAACGCCTAAGCATCTTCCTCTTTCTCATCACTAGGCATACTCGTCAAAGGTACTAAACAGAAGACATGACTAAAGCAAATGACATCCCAGAAGTGGAACCACCCTGTGCCTTACTACACTACACCCGAAAGCTAAACCCGAAGATCCTGAAACCCGAGGATCCTGAAACCCCTGGCACCCCCAGCACTTAATAATCAGAACCGTGTTTCGGGCGGCACATGTTAGTATACTCAGGGTCTAGGGTTTAGGGGCACATTTTGGTATAGTCAGAGTAAGCAAGGACCCCCTAATCAACATAAAATGATTCCTGACACTTCGACCCAAGCCCTTCACGCAGCTCCTCTTACCTTTGGTTACTAGGGAATGGAGGAATGGGATACAATTATCGCTACTATTACTACCATTCTTCCATTCCCTACAACCAAAGGTAAGTATCCCTTTAAAGGAACCTTAAACCCCTATAGATCCCTTTAAAGGAGCCCTATTCCCTACTAACCAAAGGTAAGTCCTGAGGCAGCCGGCCACCCGGGAGCTTAGCGGCTGCATCTGCCCGTGCGGCGAGCAGGGCCGAGGCAAGGTCCTACGCTCAAGAGCAGAGGGGTTAGGGGTTAGGGTTTAGGGTTTAGGGTTTAGGGGTTAGGGTTTAGGGTTTAGGGTTTAGGGTTTAGGGTTTAGGATTTGGGATATAGGGGTTGTTGTTGGGGGGCTGAGGCAAGGTCCTATGCCCAAATGATTACTAATTTACGGTTTGTGGGGGTGTTTAGCGCAGTTTCTTGTGGGTTGCTTAGGGGGTTTAGAGGGGGTTCTATGAGGGTTCTGTTCTGGTTTATGGGGGTCTTCAAGCGGTTTCTGCAGGTGTTGTCCTTTAAGGGCTGCGTTAATGGGCTACTGTAGGCGGTCTGAAAGGATTGTATGATGCAGGTGCCTTTCAGAAATGAGAATAGGGTTCCGCGGTGTATTGAGCATAACAATGTAAAGAGGGATCTGTTTAAGGTTCCGGGTGTTTGAGTGACTAAAATCGTTTGGGGGTGCAGAGTTTGAAGCCCGCACCCCCAGAGTCATGTGTAAAGCCCAAACCGAACTCAAAGTCGAAACCTCAAGCGCCTCTCACAAGCCCCTTCTAGAGCTGTCGTACATAGACATTTCCTGTAAGCCTCTTCGCAACCCTTCTTGGGGGTTCAGGGGTAGTTATAAGTTGGGTTATAAGTCCTCGAATTAGGGTTATAAGTATAGTTGCCCTAGTTGCAGCCCTACGTATAACTACCTAAACCCGAATCCCTAGACTCTACAACCCTATAGATCCCTTTTCAAGGAGCCCTGCTTATAACTACCCATGAACCTCCAAGTTGAAGAATCCTGCAACCCTAAGCCTCAAGCACCTTTCGACGGAGCTCTCCTCGCGCTCGATGCTCAAGGCACAGTGAAGCGGCTGGATCCCTTCCGAAGAGGCAGCGGAGGGGCATGCCTCATGTGGAGGACTCGACTAAGGGATGGATTCCAGCAAAGGAGTGATGAGTTTCGGGTGAAGGTTCTGGGTTCAGCGTTTATGGGTTAGGGCTTGGGGCTCAGGGTTTGGGTTCAAGGCTTTTAATTTTTGAGTTCGGGGTCGACTATGGCTGGGCGTTAGCATTTTGGAGCATTTTTGCTTGGAGCCTCAGGTGACAAAGACAGATTCTTCAGAGTTGGAACGTGAGGGTGATTGGCCGCCGGGTTTCGTGCTTTGGGTTTAGAGGACCTGGAGCGTGGGAATCTGGAACTGATGGCGGTACGAGCAGATAGGGATGATGACAGCTGTGTCAACAAAACCCTAACCCGGGCAAAAGCCACCCTAAACTCCAGACTCCAAACCCTGCAGACCCTAACTGCCAAACCCCCCTGAAAACTTACCTTCGGTTAGTAGGGAATGGAAGAATGGTAGTAATGGTAGTTATAGTTGTACCCCATTCCTCCATGCCCTACTAACCCTAAACCCTAAACCCTGGACCCTAAGCCCCTAAACCCTAAACCGCTAAACCCCTAAAACTCCATTCCCTACTAACCCAAGGTAAGAAAACCAAAACACCATGCCTTGGCGTAGAGCAGCAGCTCCGTCACTTCTTGATGACCGGCGTGCACTGCGTGGAACAGCGCAGTTCGCCCTGCGTGGTCCTGCGTTTTGGTTCTTTGGTTAGTAGGGAATGGAGTTTAGGGGTTTAGGGTTTAGGGTTACCCTTGGTTAGTAAGGAATGGAGGAATGGGGTACTATTATAACTACTATTACTACCTTTCTTCCATTCCCTACTAACCAAAGGTAAGGCTTGGGGTCTTCGAGTCTGGGTTTAGGAAGTCATGTGGGTGTTTCGAAAATGTGGGTACCTTGTTTTGGTGTCCTTAAAATAAGGATCCTACTGCTAAGGCAGCAAGGCTCCATTATTCAACTCCTGGATTCTTGTTGCTGGGATTTTGGTTGAGTTACCACAGTTGGGATCTACGGTAAATGAGTTTCCGTATTTTGGTAACTTCACCTAAGTTCCTTAACAAGAACCCAGACTCTATAGACCCTAAACCCTATACCCTTATAGAATCCCTATAGATCCCTTTATAGGGACCCTTTAAGGAACCCTTATAACTACATCTGAACCTCCAAGTATCCCAAGTTCACGGGTCGGCGACCGGTCCCGAGATTCCAGGTAGCCAGGGCGGTGCTTGCAGAGAAGCTCGCGGCACCTTCCGTGGGGATTTCGCCTTTAGGCCTTTGGGGGCTACACCTTCAAGGTTTAGGGTTTAGGGTTTAGGGTTAGGGTTCAGGGTTTAGGGTTTAGGGTTCAGGGTTTTGGGGTTTAGGGTTTTGGGGTTTAGGGTTTGAGGTTTAGGATGGTTTAGGGCTCAAGGCTTGCCGAGATGTATGCGATTGCAGGGTCTCAACATGGAACTTACAGACCCAGACCCAAGCATCAGAAAGCCCCGTAAACCCTAAAATCACGGACCCTACTTGGAGGTTCATGGGTAGTTAGAAGTAGGGTTATAACCAGGGTAACTATACTTGTAACCCTACTTATAACTACCCCGGAACCTCCAAGTAAACCTCGAAACAACCCCAAGCCCATGTCCTTTTCGCTGCTCTGATGCCCAGGCGCAAGTCTGTCCAACCCATCTCGGCAGCGGTAAGCAGAAGCGTGGCGCCCAGGTCATCCTTCTGCAGAGATTCGACGATTCTACGGCTTGGGAAAGCAGCGGGCATGGAAAATTTCGGAGCACACTCAAGCAATCCAATCTAAACTTACCTATGGTTAGTAGGGAATGGAAGAATGGTAGTAATAGTAGTTATAATTGTACCCCATTCCTCCACTCCCTACTAACCCTTACTAAACCCTAAACCCCGGACCCTAAACCCTAAACCCCTAAACCCCTCAACTCCATTCCCTACTAACCAAAGGTAAGTAAACGGATCCAAGCATCGGTGAAGAGCGGCGATGTCAAGTCCACTCCCAGCGTGAACAGGCCTGTCGCAGCCCGGAGGCTCCTACAAGGGTTCTAAAGACAAGGGTTACTTGGAGGTTCAGGGGTAGTTATATGGGTTCCTTAAAGGGCCCCTTTAAAGGGATATCTATAGGGATTCTATAAGGGTATAGGGTTTAGAGTTTACTTGGAGGTTCAGGGGTAGTTATCAGTGGGGCTATAAGTAGGGTAACTATACTTGTAACTCACATTCGGGGACTTAAAACCCTACTTATAACTACCCATAAACCTCGAAGTAGACCCTAAACCCTACACCCTTATAGAATCCCTATAGATCCCAGTTAAGGGGGCCCTTTAAGGAACCCTTATAACTACCCATGAACCTCCAAGTACTCTACATTTACGCTCAAGGCGGCCCAGGCCCCGCAGGGTCGCAGGGCCTAGGGCCTGCCGCAGCATTGAAAGCAGAAGGAACCCAGAACCCAAAACCCGAAGATACCTTAGAAGCTGCCCCCACCCTGTAATAGTAACTGCAAGGATTTTATTAGGGCCCTATTATATTCCTGTTATACCACTATTACAGGGTAGGGGCAGCTTCTAAAAGATACCCGAAGCCCCAGACCCAAACCAGGCTGGAACGGTCCGGCAGCACGCTCGGCGATGAAGGGCGTCTCGTCCACTTCCGGCTGGGGCGGCGCTGGAGGCAGCCACCAGGATGTGCGCCTGAAGGGGGCGAAGCTGGACGAATACAGCACACCTCCCAAACTCTACATCATGAGCACTGTAAACTATGCTTAGTCAGTATACCCGACATCCTCCTAAACTCTGAACCTCGAAGCTCAAGCATTGCAAAGGCAGGAAATTGACCTCCCTTTGCAAGTCGACCTCCGACACACTTCAGCTGCACCCCGCAGCGCTTCCACCTGGAACGAGCCAACCCTTTCAGGTTCGGGTTTGGAGGTTCAGGGGTAGTTGTAAGGGCTCCTTAAAGGGCCCCTTTAAACAGATCTGTAGGGGATTCTATAAGGGTATAGGGTATAGGGTTTACTTGGAGGTTCAGGGGTAGTTATAAGTAGGGTTATAAGTCCCCTAGTTAGGGTTATAAGTATAGTTAAAGTAGGGACTGTCCACCTGGGCCTGGGCACCTAGCCACCTATCCCTCCAGTTCCTGTCCAGCATATCCACATGTCCACGCGCATTCCTTTCGGAGATGCATTCAAGCAAGGCTCAGCACATGTTTTCTGCGGGCAACCTTGCTCTGGATCCCTCGCACCTCGTGCTGCGCTAGCATTTGGCGCTGTTCTGAAGATGCATGCGGAACGTCCAAAACACCTCAGGCTATCAGTGCGGGCCCAAAGCTCAGAGTAAATACATCGCACTAGACTGTCTCGCCGAGATGCGGATGGTGGGATCCAAGACCCATTTCCTGCCAACGCTGTCCCACCATTGCCACGGCTGGGCTGCGATAAGAAGCGGTCCCGCACGGCTTTGGTGCGGATCCTGCTTTGCAGTTCAAGCATCGAAACCTGATAAGGGCTGCTATAAGGAAACTATATCAGTGCTATATCACAGGCTTCTGTTGTAGAAACCCGTCCGGAGGAGCAGTCTGGTAGAGGAAGCAGCGGTTCCAGTCAAACTCCCGCAGCCGCGCTTCTTTGCCACCGACACACCAATGCCCCAGCCTGAGCTGCTTGACGGTGAACATCTGGAAGTTTCCGAAATTGGGGGTACCTAATTTTGGGGTCGTTATAAAAATAAGGATCCTACTAATTCTGTACTATATTAGGGTCCCCTGTTTTCGGAAACTCCCATGTGTAATCTGAACTCGGCGTGCAGAATACGATGACGGGGCTTACGCAGATTAAGACTAACACTGCAAGCCAGCAGCTTGTTTTGGTAGAGCCAGGCTTCGTACACACCCGCTTTCTTCCACAATGGCTGCTCATTGGCTTTGTCCTGTACACACAGTATCTGATGCCTTCCACAGTGTCGCCAAGCACAACATGCCAACATTCAACCATGGCCTTCTGCAAGGAGAAACAACCACTACAATGCCGCTGTTCGCCGTGGGGAACCTGCCAGAACAGTACAACAACATCAGCAGAAAGTTGCCGGAAGGCTCTTGTTCCAAGGCTGGCGCGTGAACCCACAGCTTGGGTGGGATTTTGTTGTCAGCCGAAGGCGGCTGCATCATGCGGCGCCACGCATGTGTGAAGTTTGTCGCCAACTTTTTTGCAAGGCAAAAGAACTACAAACTGTCTTGGCTTGTGCACGGTATCTCAATGCAAAAAAAGTGAGCGTACAACTTTGTCGTGACATGATCGTTTCGTCTGATCGCAGATCTGCTGTCACAAAACAACCGGGCCGGCTTATAGCTGTCCTGACAGAAATCCGTACGCCAGGCATGGACTCCCCAACTGCGGGTGAAACGAAACGAAGCCACCACCACGACCACGACAACCATCGACGCTACCATCGCCATCACTGCAATACAACGACAACGACAAAAGCTTTGACGAATATTTCGGTCAGGGCTACCTGCTGCGGCTGCCACTGCAGCAACAAATACGACCACAACCGACAGACGGGCATGATTTCACCAAGGCCTACTCTTCATGTCATTGGCGGATGCTGTTGCCTATGATGACCATATCAAGGTTTGCACATACACCTTGGTATGCACGGGGCCAGAACGGAAACTGCCACAGCCCCGAGAGGCCCATAAGCGTGGCAGTGCCAGTGCGTGTTAGAGTGAAGCAACTGACTGATCAACTGCACATCCAAAGCGGTTGTCTGCAAACAGAGAAGGCACAATCGCAGGTAATTGTAGAATGCAACAGCGAAGGGCTGGTCGGAACCAAGTGTTGTGTTTCCCCACAAGACGTGGAGTTACGACCACCCATCCATCAGATCTTCACCGTTTCAGCTGCGTTGACCACACTGTGTTAAAATCTGTCCGGCTCAAGTAAGGAAAAGAGTCCCGCACCCCAGGCATTGTAGATGAGCGGCCAAATCCGAGTCTAGTTCCAGAGTCCAATATCAGCCGTCTTTCTAGCGTGTTGCGGCAGATGAAAGGACGAGCCAGGATACAACTTGCAATTTGGCAGCCTCTGTAAATGAAGCGGTCGCGGTTGCTCCAGTCCAGTAGGCACCCACAGCATACGCCATCATAAAGACGCAGAGCGCCGTGCCGTATCGCTGTCAAGAAGAGCCATGTTGTAAGTTACTCCATGCGAGCATCAACCGGAAAAAGGAAGCACCACGTCCAAAAACAGTCCGCCGCTCAAGTCGCCGGGCATTCCACCTGTAACATGATGTGGCCTTCGTTGCCTGTGCAAGCACATAAATAAAGCCCACCCAGCAAACGTTTCAGAAATGAGTGTGATCAGTTCAAGGGACAGGCATGCTCGATGGCACCAAGGGCTTGCAGTTCTTAGAGTCTGTGCAAAGTTGACCGATGTCTAAAGGATCTGACATTGCCCAACACAGCTCGATTTGCTCAACTGCAATCCGATCCTGATACCGGTGCTTTTAACGCCAAACTGGACAGCTACTCAGCTACTTCAGGTGAACCTCCGCACCACAAAAAAAGGAAAGAAGGTGCCTCCAAACGCACACATACAGAACATACCCCCGGGAGGGTGGGTTGGGGTTGGAGTTGAACCCAGCTTGTAAACTTCAGCCGGATCTGATAGGGGGGTCCAACAACCTGAATCTGAGGTTGTGGGTTTCGGTTTAACCCGAACCCTAAACCTCAGACTTGAGTAAGAGTTCACCCCAGATTCTGGAGTCAGGTGAACCTAACCCTCCCCAGGATTTTTCCAAACTCCAGAGTTCAGGTTGGGGTTACCCGAACCCTAAGCCGGACGCAACGGTTAGAGTTGGTGCTCCAACCACAGTTCGATCTGGGATTTCCCCGAACCCACAATCTCAGGTTTTGGTTGTTGACCTCCCGCTCTCTGAAGCTGGGTAAAACCTAAGAAAAAAACGCTGTAATCACACATAAGAAGGAAAGAGCCACACGAAAACGCTTCAGAAGGGAGGCTGAAAAGCAGCGAAAAATGAAATAATCGAAATGAAATGTCTTGTCCAAGGCAAGACTTCAGCTAGTCATTCGCCACCCTAAACCCCTTTGGAAACGTTGCAGGGACATCAGAACAAGAGACTCCATGAAAACGCTGCAAGGGGAAATTAAGGAGGGCCGCTGTGCCCCGAAAATGACAACACATACAAGAAGAAGAAACACACGAACTCGCTTTAGAGATGAAAGCGAAGAAAGAAATCAAACTGTGTCATCCAAGGTAACGCCAAACAAAAACATTTTCCAACACGAAGAGAAGAGGTCACACGAAATCGTTTCAGGGGGTAAAATGACAATACATACGACAAAGCATTTGATCTTTTCCAGTCCAACTTGTCTTGTGGCCTCTTGTCCGAGCAAAAGATCAAAGTCTTTTTCTGGACCGCGACGGCGCAGGTGGAACGTGTGGACTATGTGACTATGGGACTCATTTTCATGTGCCTGCCACGGATCTTGCGGAACTGCAATTGGTGCCAGCCGAATGTGGGCAAACGCGATGGACAACGCCGCAAGCAAGCCGGATGCGGCGCTTGGAGTGCGATGAGGCCTCGCGCTTGTGTCTACGCAGTGACAACTGGCAGGTGGTGTGCTCAGAAGAGCTCCACATATCAGTCAACACCGCTGAAAGACCACATCATGATGCCTTTCAGTTCTTTTGCTTCTTTCACAGAAAGGACCTGGTTCGTCGCCTGTGAAAAACTGGCTGTCGAGGGAGTTCGCCGGAACGGTCGAGGCGACACCATTTTTTTTTGGCGCAGTCGGGCCTCGATGACAGCGGCTGCTACTCGGTGAAGCAAGAAAGCAAGAAAAGAAGAGCAACAATCGACTGTACAAAGGTGAAACAAAGTGGCTGCGACATACAGACTCAGCCGGCAAAGTCGTTCAGCGTGAATAATTGAGCACCCGAAGCAGCTGCCACTCACAGGCCCCGCTCCGCAATCTTGGGTCGCGCAATGGCCAAGAAATGCAAATCAAAGCCCCACTTCCCTCAACCATGGGTCACGCAATGGCTCATAGGTCATGTATAGGTGTCATCCAAATGCTGTAACTGAGAAGAAATGGCACATGGCGTGCATCCCACTCGGTCAACTCCCGCCAGGAGCATCCAAACATCTGTCAGCTGCGTGGCCCAGGCGACCACTAAGAAGATGGCTTCTTGTGATAGGCGGATGCATCGGAAAAAAAGAGACGCCTTCCCGAGAGCCAAGCAGGCTGATTGGTGACGACGCGAAAGGTAGCACGAGGCAAGCTTCCTGATCAGGCCAGTGCAATGATAAGCTGTGAGGAGACTGGAAGCATTGCGTTCCTCAAAACATCTCAACCAACGCATCTCGTTTTCCACGGCATCAGCCGCATGGCCGAGTTCCTCGAGATTTGTGCTGCTGGGGAGCGTTCCGCACAACACTGCACAGTACAATTGCACATAAGCAAAGTTCCCACTTCCTGACATGGACTTTGGATGCAGACAACGCAGTTTCTGTGCTCGAGTGCAGACGCAATACGAGGCAGCCTGGTCATGCAGACGATCCGTGACAGCTGTGACAAGAAGAGAAGCACATCAACGTATGCAGGCTGTAAGCACAATTCTGAGCTGCAGTCCCAGCAACTTCTCTCAAAACGGCAGCAAAATCCGACGTCGGCCTTTGCATTGAGCAGAGTGCGCAAAGTTGCGTGGTTGCACTTGCAGATCATGCAAGGCAACCACGTTTTTTGTCCCATGAACGTCAGAAAAGCTTTGGTCAGTTGACTCCATTCCGACGTCTTGCAACATTGCCTGCAATGAAGAGACCTTCCACTCAGCTCCAATATTTGCTTGAACCATCACAGACGTTGATTAATTCGCACGACAACAACGAGCCTCGCAAAACGCATACAAGAACGGCGTCTTACACACGAAAAGCAAAGCTTCTGCACAATCGAACACTGAACGAGTTGTCCAGCAGAATGGCTGAAAAGCCTGCAGAAGACATCGTCGGATTCTCTTTGATGAGCTTGGGTGGGGATTGTGGTCTGCAGAGTGCAACCAAGAATCGAAGCTCCGCGGGCAAGTGTGCTCCATGTTCCCACCCGGCAATGTCGCAAAATCCCTGACTTGGCCAGGACTTTTCGACTCTTGCGTGTGCGCCAGTAAAACAGCTCTGGTGTCGCCAGAAACACAACTGCTTTCGTGTGCGCATGCTGTGTTGCATGCCGTGTGTTGTGCTCAACAGAGCACCAACCGTCGTGCAGCCCGAGTACTTCCTTGAGTCTTTCTTGTCTGCAAGGCCACGACAAGGTTGAGGTGCGAAGACAAATTGTTTGTGTGGACGAGACGTTCTTAACAGAGAAGAAGAACTGCAGAGGTGGCTTCAAGATCGACAGGCACATTGTTGCTGGTAGCTTGGTTTTCACTGACAAGTTCGAGAGTTATGCTTGGATGTCCAAGCCGAACTCGGGCTCCACCGCGGTGTCAACCACAAGCAGAAAGAATTTTCCAGAAGAGAAACGATCTTTGGGAAAGAGGTTGTTGTGTCTAATGCTGCCGAAGGTTTTTGGCAGGCTTAAGGCCTGGGTGCGCATTAAAGCTGCCAAAAGGGTCAGCAGCAACTCTCATGGTGGCCTGCCTGCTGAGTTCTTGTGGACAGCAAGATGCTCTGCCCGCAAAGCAGATCCCTTTGCTGATTTGCTTTGACAGGTTTTGGTTTGGCAAGAGGAGTATGGTCCCCCTGGGGCGCGCCCTAAGCGCTTCGCGCGCCTTCGCGCGCTTCGCGTGGCTTCGCGCGCTTCGCGCGGCCTCGCGCGCTTCGCGCCTCGGCGCGCCTCCGCGCGCCTTCGCGCGCTTCGCGCGCTTCGCGCCTCTCGCGCGCCTCTGGCGCCTCTTCGCGCGCTTCGCGTGGCTTCGCGCGCTTCGCGCGGCTTCGCGCGCTTCGCGGGCTTCGCGCCGCTTCGCGCCTCTCGCGCGCCTCTGGCGCCCCTCCGCGCCCGCTTCGCGCCTCTCGCGCACCTCTGATGGCACCCCTCCGCGCGCCTTCGCGCGCTTCGCTTCGCGCCGCTTCGCGCCTCTCGCGCGCCTCTGGCCCCCCTCCGCGCCCGCTTCGCGCCTCTCGCGCGCCTCTGATGGCACCCCTCCGCGCGCCTTCGCGCGCTTCGCGCGGCTTCGCGCGCTTCGCGCGCTCCGCGCGCCTCCCCGCGCCTCCGCGCACCTTCGCGGGCTTCGCGCGCTTCGCGCGCTTCGCGCCGCTCCGCGCACCTCCGCGCGCCTTCGCGCGCTTTGCGCCGCTTCGCGCCTCTCGCGCGCCTCCGCGCGCCTTCCCGCGCTTCGCGCGTTTCGCGCGCTTCGCGCTGCTTCGCGCGCTTCGCGCCGCTTCGCGCATCTCACGCGCCTCTCGCGCGCCTCCGCGCGGCTTCGCGCCGCTTCGCGCGCTTCGCGCCCTTCGGTTGGCTTCGCGCGGCTTTTCGCGCGGCTTTTTGCGCGCTTCGCGCCCTTCGCACGCCCCACGCTTCGCGCGCTTCACACGCGCCCTTCGCGCGGGTTTCGCGCGGGACTTTGTGCGTGCATATATATAGAGCCCACGTGCATGCATCCATGTGCGAAAAGTGTTGTTTCAACGAACGTATTCTTCATGTGAAGCTGCATACTCCGAACTTGGGGCGTTTACCGAGGCTGGCCGGCTTGCAAGCACACGTTGGTCTGTAGTCGACTCGAAGTAGTTCCGAAATCCATATGGCGCTGTTGACCTTTAAAAAAAAATTGAACAACCTGAGAACCCTAGGAGGATCATGGGACTTATAAAGTATAAGGTTATAAGTACCTTAATTGGGGTTATAAGTTATAAGTAATTATAATTATTGTTACCTTAACCCAGCCTTGAGTGCTTGGCACCAGCTGCCCAAGCTGGCGAGCACCTCCTCCCGACGCCGGGCAAGTTCCTCTGAGCTGAAGCATGGAAAAGAAGAGCAAGAGCGCTTCATGCACCACGTAGGCCATGCGCTGCCCTTTCTTAGCAGTAGAATCAGCTGCAGTTAGTTGGGCAGGTCTGCGTGATTGCAACATGAGAACTCGCAGCTGCATGTCTGCCCAACCCGAGATGGACGAAGCAAATGGCAAATGTGGTAAGGTTACAATCGCTGCTGCTGATGTGTTTTCGACTGCGATTAGACCGTCATCGTTTCATGTTGACGCTTCTACCTTCACGTCACAATAAGCCAACCCCGACTCCACATGACACCTCCTCCACCAGAACCCATGAACCAAGACCCCAAAACCCTCTGAACAAGGAGCCAAGATCAAACATCCCCGTCACTGTCTTCCACGATGATCCGGAGAAATGACGTAATTATGCCAAGGACATGACACCTCCTCCAGCAGGAACCCATGAACCAAGACCCTAACCCCTGCAAAGAGTCCTGATGGGCGGCCTCTGTCGAGACCTCCATCGCCGCGACCTTTCGCAGTAGAACAGGGGGGCAAGATCAAACATCGCCGTTACTGTCTTCCACGAAGACCCGACGCTGGGCAAGTTCCTCTGAGCTGGAGCGCGGAAAAGAAGAGCCGGAGCGCTTCATGCACGACGTAAGCCATGTGCTGCGCTTGGATGGGGTGCTCTTAGCAGTAGAATCAACTGCAGTGAGTTGGGCAGATCTGCGTGATTGCAACATGAGAAGTCACCGCTGTATGGCTGCCCAACCCGGGATGGACGAAGCAAATGGTAAATGTGGTAAGGTTACAAGCGCTGCTGCTGATGTGTTTTCGAGTGCGATTAGACCGTCATCGTTTCATGTTGACGCTTCTGCCTTCACAGTAAGCCAACCCCGACTCCACATGACACCTCCTCCAGCAGGAACCCATGAACCAAAACCCCAAAACCCTCTGAACAAGGAGCCAAGATCAAACATCCCCGTCACTGTCTTCCAGGATGATCCTGAGAAACGACAGAATTATGCCAAGGACATGACACCTCCTCCAACAGGAACCCATGAACCAAGACCCCTAAACCCTGCAAAGAGTCCTGATAGGCGGCCTCTGCAGAGACCTCCCTCGCCGCGGCCTTTCACAGTAGAACACGGAGGCAAGATCAAACATCGCCGTCACCCATGGCCTTGCGCTTGGCCGTGAGGGCGTGGGAGAGCTTCGTCGCACAAGTTTCGCACAACTTGACAGTCCTGTCAAGAGAGCAAAAATGCAAAGTCAAACTTGTCAGCAAGAAGCTGTTGTCCTGACTCCAACGTAAGCTAACAGGTAATTAACGTGCAGACCCGATGCAAACGAGGTCGACCCCCACCGCCTCGGAAGTGGCTTCTTCGCAGCTGCCTTCGCAGCCTCCAGCAGGCTTTCCTTCTTGACTTCGCGCAGAGCGCGCGTTTTGCTGCACAGCATGCATTTCGCGGCTCGCTTCACCATGACGAAGGCTGGCAGACCTACAACTGAGAGAATGCTTGCGCTTTGGCTGGCTGTAGCTTGGAGCTTTGTCTCTGCGTGTATGCTGATTCGTG
The DNA here is from genome assembly GCA_905221615.1 of Symbiodinium sp. CCMP2592. NCBI lineage: Eukaryota > Dinophyceae > Suessiales > Symbiodiniaceae > Symbiodinium > Symbiodinium sp. CCMP2592. Next base: position 69,372 of record CAJNDT010005468.1, on the reverse strand, counting down.
TCGTGCGAGGTCCTGCTTGTGGCACAGATGGCACAGCATTTCCTCATCTGTGTTATACATTGATCTGCTAGTATGGTCAACATGAACTGAGCCCGTTGACTACGTAGCTGCCCTGCTGTGATAAAACGGCAGGCACGAGTTCGGCGATAGCGTCGACTCGACGGCGCAGCTCCGGCGGCAAGGTGACATGCGCTGCGTCCCGGCCCGACGCATGTCTGTGGTATGTAGACATGCCAGGTGAGTGATTACAGGCCCTACTACTACTACTACTACTACTACTACTACTACTACTACTACTACTACTACTACTACTACTACTACTATACTACTACTACTACTACTACTACTACTACTACTACTACTACTACTACTACTACTACTACTACTACTACTACTACTACTAACTACTACTACTATTACTACTATTACTACTACTACTGCTACTACTACTACTACTACTACTACTACTACTACTACTACTACTACTACTACTACTACTATTACTACTATTACTACTATTACTACTATTACTACTACTACTGCTACTACTACTGCTACTACTACTACTACTACTACTACTACTACTACTACTACTATTTTCAATTGAACGCTGTGCGACCGGGCTCAGCACATTGCGGGCGATTGCCGCGGTGCACGCACTTGGTGTGAAACTGACTCGATTGACCCTATGACTGATATGCTCGAAGAGGCGAGCACCAGCTCCCTTGATGTCGTGCTACTTACCACTACTGCTACTGCTGCTACTACTAAAACTACTGCTACTACTACTTGCGTGGGGATTTGATCTTGATGATGTTCCTTGTCGCTCACCCCACCGAGCTATGTTGGGTAATGATGTGGTTGCCCTCTACAGACTCGATCACATTTCTCTCTATCCCACGTGTCAGCTTCACTCCCTGTGCAGGCAGATCCAGAGCTCGCTTGTTTTGTTTTGCACCTTCGCGGCCAGCGATGGATCGTCGTTTTATTAAACGGATGAGGGGATTTCATACATACATAATAAATACATACATATATAAATCACCACAGACACACATGCACATACACATGCGGCTTCGCGCGAAGCGAAGCGCATGCAGGCTGCTGGCGTGGCTTCGCACGTGCTTTGCGCGGCTCGCGCCGGCTTCGCGCGGCTTCACGAGAGCTGCTTCGCGTGACTTGGCGCATGCTTCGCGCGCGCATCTGGGTATGTTTCGTGCGGCTTCGCGCACCAGACGCCGGCTTTGCGCACCTGCGTGCGCGCACCTTCGCGCGCGGCTTCGCACGGCTTCACGCAGCTTCGCGCGCGGGCTGCTTCGCGTGGCTTCGTGCGTGCACCTGCGCGCACTCTGCGTGCGCACACCTGCGCGCGCGGCTTCGCGCGGGCTGCTTCGCATGGCTTCGCGCGTGCCCCTGTGCGCGCTCGGTTTCGCGCGGCTTTATAGCGGCTTCGCGCGCTTCGCGTGGCTTCGCGCAGGCTGCTTCGCGAGGCTTCGTGCGTGTGCGCGCGCCGGGCTTCGCGCCGCTTCGCGCGGCTTCGCACGGCTTCGCGCGCTTCGCGCGGCTTCGCGCGTGCTTCTTGCGCCCGCGCTTCGCGTGCGCTTCGCGCGGCTTCGCGCGCTTCGCGCGCCTCGTGCCGGCTTCGCGAGGCTTCGCGCGCCCGCGATTTGCGTGGCTTCGCGCGTGCTTCGCGCGCCCGCGCTTCGCGCGCGCTTCGCGCGGCTTCGCGCGCTTCGCGCGCCTCGCGCCGGCTTCGCGCGCCCGCGCTTCGCGCGTGGCTTCGCGCGTGGCTTCGCGCGTGCTTCGCGCGCCCGGGCTTTGCGCGCGCTTAAGCTTCGCGCGCTTCGCGCGCCGGCTTCGCGCCGGCTTCGCGCGGCTTCGCGCGGCTTCGCGCGCGCTTCGCGCGTCTTCGCGCGCTTCGCGCGGGCTAGTCCCGTCCCCAGGGCGGATCATTCTGGGCAAGAGCAATGCCCCAACAGAGAGACGATCCATCTTTAAAGGATTCGATTCCAGAGAAGTTCTGCAAGACTTTCTCAGCGTCTGCCAACTGGTGCCTCAATAGCAACCGGCCCAGCAACCCGCACCTGCTCTTCAAGCTGCTGTTAGGAACTTGTCTGCGTGCGACCCGCAAAGCGGGCTCGTGTCCCTGTCAGAGTGGAGACCTTGCCCAAAAACGTTTTGCCCGTTAAAACCCAAACGCGCCTTAGGGCACACTTAAAGGTTAGAAGAAGGGAGGTACAAGCCGACCAACTGGCAAGCCCTACAGCAGTACAGCTAACAGCACTTTTCACACTCTTCGCAACCAACTGTTCACCACGCGCTTGTCACGTAGTGCAAAACCGGGCGCGGCCAGAGACTTCAGCACACTCACTTCCGTGACAAGTCCTAAGGACTCCTGTCCTAACGGCTTCTCTGCACTGGTAACTCTGCTCTATGGCCCTGGTGTTTCCCGGACTTCATCTAGAAGTCCGATCTCACAGCAAACACACTGAAAGCACTCTGATATTCATCATGCTTCCGGAAACTTCAGGAGAAACACCGTTCTTCGTGAAAACTCGTGAGGACAACTCCGGTTGGACACGCTTCTGGAACTAAACACTTTCACCGTAAAGTGAGACAGGAAGCGTGAGCGCAGCGACCGACAGACAGACAACTTTTCCCTACTCCTATCGTTCACGGCTACACCTAAGGTTCTCTAAAAACTCACAAAGGAGAAAACAGAAAGTATTCCTGACCTTGGCGAGACACAGGGGCACCATTATAGGATTGAAAATCACGCTCGAGCGACGAAGGTCAAAGTCAAGGGTGAGACGAAGTCTGGAAAGGGGAGTCTCCTCACCCTGAGCCTAGTCCACTTTGGGAGCGGCGAGGTTCTCAACCAGTCTGACGTCAGGTGATGCCCTTAAGCAGCACCATCGGCCCAGGCTGGTTAAGCTCACCTGCCTACTGCAGTTGCCAGCAGCCTACTCCACAAGGAGTCTCCTCACTTTGAGTTAGGCGGCAACGGGAGTCCAAGGGAGGTTTCTCGACCTTGACAAACTGCCACAAAGCCCGGCGGAGTCTCCTCACTTGGTGGGGCTTAGCAGAGTGCAAGGGAGTGACCTCTCCTTGAGTAGACTAGTGCGAAGTGACCAAATTGGCTCATTAAATTAAATAGTGGAGGGGAGTCACCTCACCCTGGCATTGCATGCAAAGTTGCAAAAGGAGTTACCTCACCTTGTTGAAACTGCTGAAGGGAGTCTCCTCACCTTGTTGGAGTGTCCGCAGTTGGGATCGGAACGATCTGCCAACTGGTCTCCTCCGGGCAGCTCCAAGGGTTACTCAAAGGCAGGAAAAGACCAACCCTGTAGCACAGAGGAAGGTAAGTCAAGAACCCCGCGTCTTGCAAGCCCTCGAAGTGCTTGGGGTAGTCCTGGAGGCGGTGCAGGAAGGTTTTGGCCAAGACCTCGGGAGAGCCGTAACTTCGGATTTGCTCCTCCACCCATTGCCCAAAACCGGCGTGCTTTGCACACAGGTCAAGCAGGCCCTTTGTTGCACTTTTACCAGGCCAGTGCCTCGCCTGTGCCTCCTTCCAACGGCCCCCGTCGTACAAGGTAACCTGCACGTAATCATTAGAGCGTAACGCAGCGCTCTGTAGTGCCATGTTTTCGGTTCGTGTGCGCGCTAAGGTCGGGAGGACCCAACCTATGTTGTGCTCCCCAAGGTCCGATAAACGGATGTGACAGGCACACAAGAACGCGACCACACTTAACAAAGCCAGGAGGTCCGGGACAGCAAGTGTCCTAAGTTTTCCCTGTGGAGATGCCACAGGGATGACCCGCCTGTAGAAAACTGCACGTGCATGAAAGGAAAAGCCACGGCCACTGCCGTTCTCCTCTATGCACAACATGGTTTCTCCTACGGATCCTGGCCTTGGTACGAAAGCATAGTCCCGGGACAAGCCTTCAAGAAAAACATGCTCCTGGTCCATGTCCTCGGCGAGCCCCAGTTTGAGGACCTGAAAGTCGGCTCCAAGTCCCCATTGAGCCGGGGGCTCCAAGGTGATACGACTGCCACCAGCCCCCAGCAACCCCCAAATGGAGCCCTGTTCATCTTGCAAACTTGGCGGTATGAAGTAGGTCCATGGGGTCCGCTCCTTCCCTTTTCTGTCCAGAGCTAAGCCCTTGAGGAAGCGCGGGATTGGCAAGGCCTGTTTATGCAACTGTTCTAGAGGAATCAGTGCATTCGCGGCCGAGGGCTCGGCGGGGACCTTTAGCTCCTGAGGCTGAGAGGGAGTAAAGGGGTTGTGCTCCGGACTCGGCTCTCCCTCATCTGCAGGCGAGGAATCCTCAACCTGTGTCTTTTCAGGTATTGTGTCCTCAGCCTTGTCCTCCGGAGCCTGGGTTAGGACTAGAGTCTTTGCTGGAGAAGGAGCTTCTGTTGTTGCCGGAGAGTTAGCCTCAACCTGAGCACCTTGGGCAGGTTCCTGACTAGGCTAGGAGAGGAATGATCCTCTTCCTGCTTAGGTACTGGGGGAGAAGCTAGTTCAGGTGAGGTCTCCTCAACCTGTTCGGTAGGGGCTGTCTCCTCAGCCTGTGCGGTAGAACTTGAGGCCCTCAGACCGGGCCCTGTTGCTGGTGAGGATTCCTCAACCTGCAGAGGTGCCACTTCTGCGGGAGGATTAACCGGCACTTCTGCTGTTCTCTGACGCTTAGGCGGTGGTGGAGGTGGAGTGTGGCGTGCCACCCCCGCCGCTGCTTTGGCCTTGGGCCACGTAAGAGGGGCCTCAACTGATCTTGACAAGTTCGGGCCGTTAGCCGGGGGGTCACGCTCACTACCTGAATGAGTGCTTTGCCTGGAGTACCTGGCCCTCGATATTGCAGATTTGCCTTCACTGAACCGCTGCTGCAGAAGGGCCTGGTACCTCTGCTCTACGACCGGGTCCTGAAAAGGAGCATTCTGCCCCTTCCCGGGCTTACCCTTCCCTTTTCCTTTCCCCATCTTGAAGCCAAAAGCTGCGAGGAGACTCAGACATGAAGAGTAAGCAGCACGAGGTACGAGTACCACTTAGCACGGGCTACATCTGCAGGCTTGGCACAAACAGCTCCTACCGCATCATTGGTGATCAGCTTTGAGGGAAGAAGCAAAGTTCGATAATGTCCAGAATTTGGAGAATCACGTAGGTGCATGACGATGGCTTTGGGATAGTAACGAAGCTGTGCCCCATCCAAAGCTTCAAGCACACAAGGATCCTCAAAATCAACAGGGTTCTCAAGCCTCCGAAAACCCTCCCCTTCCCCAACAAACCGAAGAAGCTGCAGTGCTATCACAGGCGGTTGAGTGAAGACTTTCACTTCTCCACCTTGTTGCCAGCGCTCCAGGAGTCCCCGGATGGAGTCTTCATGCTCCGGGAGATGTAAAGGTAAGGGGAAAAAATTGCCCTCATGTTGAGGGGCATTGGGAGCCAGAGCTCTCCATGAAATGGCAGAGAGGTTACGCGGGAATCCTGTTGAAAGGTGCATGAGGAAATGACAAACGTCATGTTGGCTGTTTGGGGATTCCCATCGACCCTGGCTACCCACTACCCTCTTCCAAACCATTGATTGCCACAACTCCACTTTGCGTTGTTCCCGGAGCCATTTCAAAATGCCTTGGGTGGGAGAATCAGCAAAAGGGTTTGAAGGCTCAAGGAGCAGATCAATCCAAAGGAGACCCACCACCAAAGAATTGGTGTAACAATGGTTGGAGGGATTCTGAAATTTAACTTTCCGAACAATCGAGCCAGCTGCTCGTATGTCACCAAGTTCCGGACACTGAACTTCCTGTTGGACCCGCTCTGCAGGAGAGACAGGCTCAATCCTGGCTGGCTGCTGTGAGGGAGGTAAAACCCGGAATTGGCATGCTGAGGGGAGGTAACCTCAACCCTATTGAGTGATGAAGCAAGGAAATTGCTGATGTTTCGGGCTTCCGGGAGGCTCCGTTTTGAAGGTTTACCTGCCTTCTTAGAAGCAGGGAGTGCCTCCGGGACCCCAACACCACTCAACAAACTCTTGGTAAACTTCGTCAGCTGGTTAGTCTGCTTGCGAGTGACACACAAAGATTGGAGAAGACCCGGGACTTTCTTTGCCCGAGCTGGCAGAATTCCTTCACAAACTTTGCATTGCCAAGCTTTGCCTATGGACACCAACTGGTGGGACGAGTGGCAGACCAGATGATCCGGTGGATGACCATCTCCTCCCAGGCACGGCTGCGCTAGGACCTGTTGAAACAGTGACGGGGGGTCTACTTGCTGTAGCCAAAGGCCACATTTACTGCACATGGCAGTGAGGTTGGTCGGATGCTGGCTCCGAATTTCCCACTGGTGTCCCTTCGGAGAGACTGTTTGACTGACGAGTTGCTCAATCTGCTGCCTTTTGTTCAAAGTTTGGGGTTTTGGCTGGCGTTTGCAGAAAACGGTTTTCTTATCTTGCGTTGTAATCAAGGTCTCCGCCCTCTGGCTGAGGAGCTGGGAGATGGTGGAAACTAGGGTATCAACCTGCTGGACTCTTTTCCTGGCCTCTGGGTGTAAGGCTTGATTAGCCCTTTCACCTGCCAGCTTATCTGCCGCTTGGTTCAAATGCCAGCGCCAAACCTCAGATGCCCCAAACTTTCCAGCAAACTGTTTTTCGTCCAAGTGAGCCTTGACCTAATGCAGGGTCTGAGGCGAGATGCTGTGCCACTGGGGCTTCCAAAACAAAGAATGCTTGGACGTAACGGCCTTGGCAGTGGCTTGCTTACAAGCCACCCACGAATCCGTGGTAAGGTCCTGCAGGCCCGGGCAAAGCTCAAGGGCCTTGACGATGGCATGAACCTCTCCATCGAGAACCGTGGCCGGTCGTGGCAGGACACCGCTGGCAGTGGCTATGACCGATATGCCCAGGGCCGTTTTCTTTGCTAGAACCACGGCCCATCCTATGGTCCTCAATCTGGGATCCGAGGAAAATTTTCCTCCACCGGCATCTGTGCCGACGACAATATCCGGATCCAAAGCCTGTGACGGCCACGCCCCCTCATACCTATCTTCAGTATTTTGAAGCGGCGAGGAAACGTAGGCAAATGGAGGAAGGGCTCTCAACCAGAGGCATGGCGCTGGATGAGAGCTGCGCATCTGCTGAAGGCGCCGGGAAAGTTGTGGCTGTCTGGCCCATCTGGGGCAATCCCACAACACATGTTGCAGGGAATTGTCAGAATCAATGCCCCGCGCCTTGCAGTACTGACACTTGGAGTGCCCTCCACTTCCGGCGTGCACTACTGCTCCTTGCCAGATAGCTTGGTGAAACTTAACCCGTTTATTCTTCCTAGCAACGATGCGGCGATGAATCGTAAAATCCAAGCCATCTTGAGCGCCTTGCCCGCCATGCTGGCCAGATATGGCTCGCAGTCGTTTACCTTTGATTGTTGACTGGACTTTACGTCGCATCTCCTGCAAGAGAAAGGGATCAAAGTCAATGTGGCATGGATGGCCATCAATGTTCCAGACTTCTGGGGATTGGACATCCCATCCCATATCCCTGGCATACTGAATCATGGCCGAGATGGGCCCCGCCACAACTTTCCACGGGTGAGGCGAAGCCTCCAACCTGGATTTGACCAAGGGCCAAGACCGCTGAACTTCTTCCCAAACTGCTGGAGAGCGGTCGAGAATGCGAAGGAAAACCTGCAAATGCTCACAAATGATCTGTTCTTGGGGGTCCGGAAATTTGTGAGAAAACATCTCCAGAACAGTAAGGGTACCCCCGAGATGTTGGCGTCCCAGGCTGCCTGCCAACACGGTTCGATGCCATTTCAACCTTTTTGGGATCCCCTCACAACCCTAGTTCGTGAGCGAGGCGAGTCAACGCCTAAAGTTCGAAGGCGCTTGTGGCGACCTTGTGCTTTCTTATGTCTGCCTAGAGAGGTGGCAAGTCTGCGGCGTCTGCCAGCATTACTGTCAACTCCCAAATCCTTTACCAACAGAGTAATTCCAGGATCTTGGTCCGAGCGGAGACGCTCTAGGACCTTAGAGGTGGCAGAATCTGAGCACAAAAACTTCGTCTTTTCAGGGGAAACTTGAAGACTTCGCTCCGCGAGAGAGTCTCGCAGTGTGCGGAAGGACTTGAGAGCTTTATGGGCTGTGTTCGAAGCAGTGGTCCCTACCACATCTGCCGAGATGTCATCAAGCCACTGGTCGATGTTGTGGGTGAGGCCAGTAGCCTGAAGGTCCCGGATGGGGACAAACAACGCCAGTTTAGATACTACCGGTGCAACGCGGCACCCCTGAAGCAGCCCGACTGTGGGGATGATGCCCGGCGCGACCGAGTTCTCAGCTGAAACAAATCGCGCCCCACCATAAATTTGAAGAGAAAACTCTAAAAGCAAAGGTGGGAATTGCAACAGAATGCCGGTATCAACTACCGAGGACCAAACCACACAATCGTAGAAACTCTTGATGTCAAGAAAAAGTCCCACAAAATGCTTGGACTGGGTTCGTGAGGCCTCGGCCCACAACAAGCGGCGGATGCCGATGTCTAATGAAGTCCGTCCTGGAACTGCGGCATCCCACGGGGCCAGGGCTTGGTACGAAATCGTCCACTCCTGGATAAGGGACCACCGGACCCTGCAGTAGTCCCTCCACAAAATGTGAGTCAATGAAATGGGTCTCTCCGCTTTCTCAGATTTAGGCAGCATACACACCTGTGTCAGAAGAAACTGCTGCGGGACCCGGAGACCGCGCTCAAGCTCCTGGTAGAAGTCAGCCAGATCCTGAAGCATCGGCTTCGTCAAGTTCTTAAGGAGAGACTTGCTCCAGCCATCCGGTCCCGGAGCAGTGACCCTGCCTTTGGAAAATCTTTCCTGCAACTGTGCCGGGGAAATGGGGCTAAGGGAAGCCGCCTGCTGGGCAGCCAAATCCCGTCACTTGCCACGAGCCTGCTGCTCAACGTGTGTAAGAGGAGGAAGATCCTCGACTCTGAGTACACCTTTCCAAGTGTGAAGCCACAATTTTGTCCTGGCCAAAGCTCGGACCTCAGCAGAAAGATCCCGAAAGGGGCGAGCAGTGGTGGCTTCCCCTTTCTTGATTGCCTTAAAAAGGGGTGCCATCCCCTTGTCTTGGGCTCCCTGCAACCATGACTTGTAGGACTGGGACTGAGCATCTTTATGTACTTTGGAAGCTAGGAGGAACTGCTCCTGAACAGCTAGCTGGATCGGTTCAGGAACCGGTTGTTTCCCGGAAAGAGAGTTTTGCAGGCTCGACTGAAAAGTAACGGCATTTTCCGGCCTGCCCTCCCAATGATCTAGGATCTGCGGCAAAAGTCCCTGGCATTGCTCACGACGTTTAGGATGGTCACCCTGGCACAGGAATTGCACTCTGCGCCAAAAGGCTTGGCGAGATCCTTCCCATGCAATCTGCGACATGCGGGGTACCGCCGGGAGGAATATGACTTGAAGTTGGCGACCTACACCCTGGGATGTTTGCAAGAGACTTCCCTCTACCGAACTGGATATGGAAGCCAGGCGATTGCTCAGAGGGTCCTCCAAAAATGTGGTGTCTGGCAAAAAGGCGAGGCTCTCCTCAACCTGAAGGTATTCCTGCGGTTGTTCCCTGAAAGAAAGAACGAAAGACGGGAGCTGCGGGGTGGTAAGTTGAAAGGCTCCAACGTTAAGACCAATTTGCAGGGCAGCATGAGGCCTGAAGGGAACATCCCAGGAGGCCTCAACACGAATCAGGCCTTCAAGACACTGCGAGACCGCCAAAAAGTCAATTTCATTATCCCCACATGTGGCCTCATTGGCCCCGATTGGCTCGAGGGACAAGCTACTAAAAATAGCAGTGTCCAGCATCTCCTTCAGCGGAGTGTTCCAATCCCCACCAATCAGGACAGGTCCTTTCACCAGTTGACGCATTGAGCGTAAGGAAGCCAGTATGGCAGAGTTGACCGGGGACCCAAATCCCGTGGAAGACTGAAGGTACAGGCTAACAACCGTCAGGTCGGCGCCTTGTGTGCGTAGCGTCACCGCCACGTAACCACAACCTTGGTTGGTATACTGGGCTCGCAAGCGGGCTCCCAGGTGCGCGCGAACTAAGACTCCCACGCCACCGCGAGAGCTGGTGCGGTGTCCTTCTCCTGGGGCCGCTGGTACTATGAAAGAGTCAAACCCCATCGACGCCATGGAAGCAATTTCGGCAACGGCCTGTGGTTCCAATAGGTGGTGCTCCTGAATTAGGAGAACATCCCCTTGGGTGGCAAGCCATTGCTTAACTTCCGGCCTCCATGTAGTGATGTTACATGATGTGACTCGCATTTGCCTGGGCCCCTTCGCCTGAGACTTGCGCAGAATTTCCAAGCCACGAGCCACCAGCAAAAGCAAGGTCAGATCGAACGATCGAGACAGGGCTGAAACTTCTTGACACAACCACCACCCTAAGCTGCCCTGTTCAACCTCATCGCGAAGATTGGCAACCAACTCTGAAGTTGATCCAAGTAAACCAGGATCCTTGACAGCCGCCCACACCTGGCTTTCGAGAACTCTCCACTGCTGCTGGTGTGAGCGTTCTGGTGACTGCGACTCAGGGGTGGTATCAAGAAGAGAAAGTTGAGGAAAAGGTTCACGAATTTGTTTAGGATTAGTCGCTTTGCGGCGGGTTTTAAAGCGTTTGCGGGTGACTCCTGCCGCAGCTTGGTTACCTGACGCCTGCAAGCGAGGAAATTCCTCAACTTGAGAGGCCTTTGCTGAAGTCACTTCCACAAATCTTGTAGATGGGGAAGCACCTGTCAGAGGGACCTCGTCAAACTCAGTTCTCGAGAAAGACGCGGGCCAAAAATAAGGCCCTGTGATGGCTGGGGGGGCAAGGAGCTGCTGTGAGGTCGAGTGGCGCAATCCCTTAGCAACAATTTGCCAACCACTCATATCATCAAAAGCTTCCTGCCCCACTTCAAAAGATGAGCTGGGCAACCAAAGTTGATCCCAAACTAGGTCTGTGTTACAAAATTGTGAGTAAACCTCAGCATACCCTGAAACCTTATCTAAGGACGTGGGCTGTTGAGGTTGGCACTCCACTGCTGGAAAAAGCTCGCTGTGCAAAGAAATGGGCCTAGCAGCTTGGCACCGATGCGATCCTCGAGCGCCGGGTAGAGTACCAGGCTGCCGCAGAACGGACTTGTCCGAAAGTGGTAGCCTTTGAACCGGTTCGCCAAAAGAAACGCAGGGCTGAGATCTGGACGCAGGGGCACAGGTGAGGCCATGATCAAACAGAAGGGTTGGCTGAACTGCACAAGCAAGACGCCCACGGTCTACACCTAAAAACTCTTCCACGAAATCAGACCTAACCTGAACCCCCAGCCCAGCTCCCTAACCTTGCTGCGTGCCTCGACCTCGGCTCCTGGACCTGGGCTTGCCTTGCTCATGCGACTCACTACCCTTGGTCTCTGGCAGGCCTTGGCTCGGCGGAACCTGGACCGGAGCCGTCAAGGCGGGCTGACCTTTGGATTCTACTTCCATATCCTGTTGCCCGTCACTCTGCTTGCCGCGTTGGGCTTCCTCACACAGCTCCTTCTGCTCCTGGGTCAAGACGATCCCGACTTTGGCAAGCGTCTCTAGAAGCCCTTCCAAAGGATCATTCTTGCGCGCGGGATCCTCAAGACTCAAAGCATCAGCACGGATAGTGGCTTCCAACTCAGACTGCATAGCCGTGACTTCAGCTTGCTTGCTTTGCAAATCAGATTGACAAACCTTCATCTTTTCAAGCAACTCCTGGTAACTTGCTTTGGCTCGGTCTATGCGAATCTGTAATGCGGCGGTTTGCTGGATCATCTGTCGTAATTCAGTAGTGCTCTGCTTGAAGCGGCGTCAATTTGCTGAGTCTGCGTGGGGGCCGGCGGATCCAGTGCCGCAAGAGCTTGCTGGATCGAAGGCGGCATAGACTCTATAAATGCTTCTTGCAAAGGGCCGCAAGATCTGTTGGCTCTGACACAACGGGCTCAGGGATGCCAGCTTGGCGCATCAGCTTCTTCTGCGTATCAGACGCAGAGTCCCATAGACTCTTTGAGGCTTCTGCCTGTTCGTCAATCCCCTTGCCCTTGCCGGACTGGAGGCCTGGTGGCGGACTCGGCTTCGGTCCCGCATGGAAACCTGCCTCGCTCAATTCTTTCTGGACTTCTGGAGAAAACTTCTGCCAGAGAGTCGTAATGGCTTTGGAAATGTTGCCCTCAGGATTCCTGGGCCTTTGGGGGCTCGCAGTTCCACTCTCAGAGGTTGTGTCTCTGTCCCTGTTCTTCTTGGGACCACGTGGGCGCAGTCTATGAGTGACCGGAGCACCCTGTGTCTTCCACGCGTTGCCACACAGGTTGCAAAAGGGGTGCTGCTGGACTCTGTCCACGAAAATCCAGCTCTGCTTACCCACCTTAGAACAGTGAGGACATACGATGTAAGGTGTTGCTGTACCTTTGGCACCGTTCCTGCCCCAAGTCATGGTGAGCAAGCTCAACCTGTGACAACGGTTAAGCAAGTGTTCGGCTCTGAGAGCACGTACGGTATGGCGCTACCCCGCCTCGACCCTTGCTGGACAGCCAGCCTACGACCTTTAAGGTTGCGGTTTGGGTTCCAGTCAGGACCTTTAGCAAAAGCAGGGACTCCAGGCCAGGCCACGACGGCACTTCAACGTCTTGAGCCAGATTGAAAATCATTCGCCGGGCTGCGAGCCGTCCGAGACGTGTCAGAGATGAATTCACATGCAGAGTGAGAAGAAACCTCAGCCTCTTTGGGCGAGGGCGGCCCTACGTCCTAGAAGGAGTTGGCTAGCTACGCCCGCCGAACCTCAATCGTTTTCAGACGAGGGGAGAGCCCCACCAAAGACTGTACCAAACCTCAGCCGCAGTGGCGAGGAAAGAGCCGGAGGGTGTGCACTGGGTAGCTGGCTCGAGCCAGTCAGGGCAGGGGCCCCTTGGCGGCCTCTGCAGCTTCTGCGGCTGCCATCTCCCGGCGGCGCCTGGAGACGTATGCCGCCGTGAGTCGAACATGACGACTTGTCATCGCGTGTGACTCCATAAGCTGCTGGTTGGAGGCGGCCACTCCACAAGCGAAGCACCTCTGACTGTTCGAGCTCAACCTCCAAACCTTCTTCACTGGAAGTGCGTCCATTCCAACCATGCCGCAAGCACAACCATGCACAAGAGCGGTCTCATGCGGATTGATCTTGAGGAATGACTTCGTAGCGGACCATCCCCAGTAAGCACAACGCTGCGGCCATTCAATGACCCAAGTTGCTGAATCAGATGTGTTGACTAGCTTCAAGAAGCTCTTCCAGAGCTTTCTGTGGACAGTGAAGAGTCCTTTCATCCTTTCCTCATAGTGATCTGCAGATCGAACTTGGTGATAGCGCTGCCAAGGCGAACCACCGGTACAGGGCGTCGAAGCCCACACAACAACATGCATGTTCCGACGGTGCGCCGCGCGAAGGGCGTACTCAATGAGCTCGATAATCTCTGGGAGAGCACCATCCGTTTCTTCCGTCACGGGAATAGCATGGATGCCAGAATGGCTAGCAAGCTTAGTCAACCAGGCTTCTCTAGAAGTGCAGAACTCGACCATCACGATGTAATGCGGTGTCTGCAACCTACAACGACCAACCAACACACTCCAAGGATCATCGACGCTTGCAGAAAACAAACCTTTGAATGCGGCAAACACAAGGCAACCGACTGGGCGCGCATCACCGCGAAGATAATCACTACGGGTGAGACGTTCCTCAAGACACAACTGTCCTATGTGGTACCAAGTTTGCGCGACACTCAAGTTCTTCGTTTGCAAGTCGGCGACGCTACTCGTCCCTGGGACGTGTGTAACAAGGATCTCGCCGTTCTCGACCTTATCCTGCAAGTAGCTTTTTTGAATTTGATGCGCAATCGCTCGAGAGCGATTAAGCGAAGGGCATCGGTATCAGAGTGTATTACTCCAATGCCGCGGCAGCTACTGGGCTGCAGATCATTGCTTGATCCTCCCAAAGGCTAAGGACCCCGCTGCGTACAGCCAAGCAGGTCCGGCAACTAAGACTGTACAACGATAAGTGAAATGAAGACTACCGGAGAAGCAACGTTTGTGTAACAGCAACTCCGCAACTACTCAAAAGTGTGACTAAGCTCAATCGGCGCGTTGCAAGAAAACGATGTATGTGTTTTGCTGGATCCCCACAAGCTCCGAGGACTTGACTTTGCGAGCTGTGGCGTTGTCATCAGTATAGAAGGATTGTGCAAACACGCCGCTCGTTGGCATCAAAACCGAGCGATAATGACCGCTGCTGTTTTTTTTGGCGTGGGCGGGCCTCAAAGACAGCAGTTGCTGCACTCGGTCCCAGTAAGAACTAAAGAATGATACAAATAATCTGTACAAAAAGAAGTGAATACGCATTCGCTAGTGAAACAAGTCGCGACTTGCAGACTTAGCCGGCAGTGGTCGTTCGACTAATGTGTTCGGTCCAAAACTACGCTCCTCGCTCAGATGCCCCGCTTCTCAGTAATACTGAGTCGCGCAATGGCGTCCATTCACAATGAAGCAGACGCTGCCAGTGATGGCGCTTGCCGGTTGACGGGCACACAAGGCCCAGCTTCACGTGAGGGTCACGCAAATGCAAGGCACAGGCAAATTATTGATGACAAAGGGCGATGAAGGAGCACAAGGCGTGCGTCAGTAGTCACCGCAACGAAAGCCCAAATTCCCAACAGGTGGGCCTCGCAAGGGCAACGTTTGTAGCACAGTGACCAGGCCCAGCAGCTCGCACAATCGCAGTAGGCAACCCCAACGGAGCGATGTACGAGCAAGCTGTAGCTACAATCGCCATCCAGTCCAGCTTCCCCTGGAGTAAAAGAATCGGCGCGAATGTGCCATCCCATCAGGGTCTCGCAAGGGCAGCGTAAAAGTATCCCGTGGGTCAACGATCCCGCAAGACAGGGACGATGATAACCATGGTGATAGCACCATAGGCCAGCTTCCATTCCACGTGAGCCTCCCAAGGGAAACACTCAAGGGCGCCAGCGGCGCTGACGAGAGGACCAGCTTCGCAGGCGGGGCTCGCCAGGGCAATGTGAAGACGTCCCACTTGTGTCAATAAGGCCATCAAGGCAGGGACAGTGATTGCAGTGGCGACCTGACATCATCATGGGCCATGAGAGAACCAGACGGAGGATCACGGATCCAAAGCCCAGCTTCCCACAAGGTGGGCCTCGCAAGGGCAGCTTAACATTGCGTCAGCCTCAGTGACGCCAGGAGGCGAGAATCGGACAAGAGAGCAGGGAGCATGTGTACGAGTCGAGCGCCACACCCAATGTCCACCAATGGAGTAGTTCAGTAAAGACAAGGATGGAGCCGGGTACGCGCTAACGAAAGATGTAGCAGCCACCCACGCCCAGCTTTCCAATCACTTGGATCTCGCAAGGGCAGTATTTGCGACAGTCTCTGAGCCGATCTGATAGCCACCTCTCCAAAGAATTCAGTGCCCTCGTATACGGCCAGGATAGCTCGGCAGCAACAAGGCCTCCAAGTCAATTTGCCAGACACGCAGAATTAGCTGAAAGTTGGGCAGCAAATAGAAACCCGGGAAGGCACATCGCGCCAAGGCCGCCGAGACCCGTGCCTGATATGCCGCCCACTCTTTGCAAAGAATCCGACCTGCTGTCCACCTTACTTGTGATCGGTGGTATACAGATACTGCCTGGAAGTCCCTGACGGTGAGGCACCAAATAGCAGGCAAAGAGTGCGTCCAGAGATGTAGTGGATCATATGTTCCACATGGATGTCGGGGAGCGTGGTCATGGCAACCAACAGCCTACCTTAAGGGAGCAAGGGACTGCGAGCCTTTACGGACGGGGCGTCGCTTATGGACATGCCGGAAGAGGTTCACCGCACCTTCGAAAAATGCTCACACACTGACAAAGAGCCGCGCTTTCTTCCACCAGCTTCATACTGTGTGAGAAAGTTCTGCTTGCAAGGTTCACATGTTTGCGAGCGTTCCACTTGTTATTTTGAGTTTTGAAGGAACACTGGCAAAATGCAAAACAGAGCTGGCGAGTTTTATATACTGTTGCACGCAACGGCCAGCTGTGCACGCAGATGTGGCATCTGCTCGACGAAAAAACGGCATAACTGGGCCCCAGAAATGGCTCCCAAATCTGAGCTCTAATCTGGGGCCCCGAATTGCGTGAGCTTGTATGTCCAACGAAGAAAGCCAAAATCGGGAGCCCCGTTTCGGTGCCCGGACTAGAGCTGCTTTTTGGAACCCGTCTCAGCTGGAAAACGAAAAACAAAATTCCTTCCGCATGCTGTTTGGATCAACGTCCAAGAAAGCCAACATGCTGTGAAATGTGAGATACTTTTGGAAAATTTGCCAAACTTGCCATCGGCTGCCGTTTCAAGACAAGTGCTTCTGTTCTTGTTCGTACAAGATCTTTCCCGCACAGGGGAGGCCCTTCGAGGCTTCCTACGATTCTGTAGGAAAAAAGAGCTCCTGCAAGTGGAGCTTCCCAGCGCAAAAACAGCCCACGTACAGCAAGCAATCGAAACAGTTGAAGCTACAAGCTGAGATTAACATCTACCAGTAGATGCCGCAAAATCCTCGCATCAGCGTGCCAGCATTTAGCTGCAGCAAACTTATCAAGAGCATTACCACAGGAGGGCGGCGAGCCTCATGTGCATCAGAGGTGAGCCTGTTTAACGTCTTTGGTCTCGACCCAAACTGCAGATAGCAGACGTGCTTTTTGCAGCCTTACTTCAAAGCAGCAAATCCAAATGCAGCGCAAGATGTGCGATGGAACTGGGCCACACCTGCAGCCACTGTCCTGAACATCTTCTTCAGTTCCACTCTTCTCTGAAACATAATGCGCGAGCTGGAGAAACCATGGGAACCCACATGTACCCCACAGGGAACCGAGCTGACACACTGCAAGAGCCAAGGGAGCCCACCCAGACCTTTGCGCAATATATGCTGGGAAAACCATGGGAACCCACTTGCAATGCTGCAAAAAGCAAGGAACCCACAGGGAATCCACCGTCGATGCTGTTAAACCATGGGAACCCATTAAAACTGCTGCAAAAAACTAGGAAACCCACAGGGAACCCAGCTGACATGCTGCAAAAGCCAAAAGAGCCTATTGGAAAACCATGGGAACCCACTTCAAATGCTGCAAAAACCCGGGAACCAAACAAAGAACCCACCGTATCGACGGTGAAAAACCATGGGAGCCCACTTAAAAATGCTGCAAAAACTAAGGAACCCACAGGGAACCCACCGTCCATGCTGCAAAAACCATGGGAATCCACAAGACAGCTAAGTGATGAACATACACAGACCACCCGAAATGCTGCAAAAAACAAGGGAACCCATATGTTGCCCACCTGAAGTGTTGCAAAAAACAAGGGAACCCACAGAGAATCCACCGTCGATATTGTTAAAAACCATGGGAACCCATTTAAAAATGCTGCAAAAACTAGGGAACCCACAGGGAACCCACCGTCCATGCTGCAAAAACCATGGGAATCTACAAGAAAGCTCAATGAAGAACATACACAGACCCACCCGAAATGCTGCAAAAAACAAGGGAACCCATATGTAGCCCACCTGAAGTGCTGCAAAAAACAAGGGAACCCACAGGGAACCCACCCCATCTGCTGCAAAAACCAAGGGAACCCACTTACACACCCTTTGGGTAGTATAACACTATTAGAACGGTGGAAGGTCCCAGACATGCCGGAGTCAATCAAACTCAGTTGGCAGCTGAGTATTATACCACCGGCTTTGTCCTAAGGGTGAAATCATTTGCCCGCCACCTCTGGGCTCGTTCAGGTTCCCTCGTCTGTATCCTCACACCCTGCAGCATACAATCTCGAATCAAACTGCGGCGGATCAATAGAGTCTGCCTGTCCTAGCTTTCTGCAAGCGGACAATTTCGGATCCAGATTTCCCATGCTGCGCGTTGCTCTACGTAAAAGACTACGGCGCTCAGCTTCGACCTTGCAACAGGCTCAACATTTCAGAAGCGAATGAGCATGATATGACGGGCTCACATTCGTGCATTCGGAAAAACCTGCTAGATGTCAACAAAGAGTTTTGGCTGCCCACATGGACTACAGCAAGGCTCACTTACTCATCCTAAACCCTACACCCTACACCGCAACGCAACCACGTTTTGTGGCCTTCAGAAAAAGAAGGCTGGGATTACGTCAAAGCAAGGCTTCGTCACTGACTAGCCGGAAAGTTTACCAGCTGCTCAGGCAACAGTTTGGGCAATGCTCATACATTCACTGGCTCAGATGGCAGACCTCATTGCCAGATGGCAAACCCCACTCCGCAGAGTCATCGCTTTTAGTGCCAGGCTCAAAGCCCGTAAAACATTCGTGCTCTGCCTCAGACAAGGCTTGCACACTGCTGAACCGCTCACGCTCAACCGAAGACGAAGAAGTTACTAGCTGCCACGCAACAGTTCGGGCCACAGCCAAGCTCTCTCACCCACTGCTTCGGCAGGGCTCGCACCGCTGACCACTCTCAGCGCCGGGCTCAAAGCCGTAAACATTCATTCCCTTGGAAAAGAAAGAGCGAAGCTTGGTCACTGCTCACCCGACACCGAAGAAGAATTTACGCGCTGCAGGCAGCCGTTCGTCGCAGCTAAGCTCACTCATTCACACTCACTGACTCACGTACTAAAAGCTGGCAGAGCTTAGTCACTGCTCAACAGATACTCGCTGCTGGGGCAACAGTTCAACACCAGAGAGGCGACAGCGAAGCTCACTGACCGCTGATCACTCTCAGTGCCGGGCTCAATGCGCGTTAAAACATTCGCGCCATCGTGCGAGAAACGACAAGGGTTAATTACTGCGATTCAGAAAGCTGCCGTGCTACTGTTTTGGCCTGGGCAAGTTCAAACATCTACATTCGACGGGGCAGCAGACAGAACCATGCCTTGCAAAGTCGTTTTTGCTCTGCTTTCAGGATCTTAGCGACTCTGCGCGCTTCTACCTGCTTTGGACGAAAGACAATCAAGACATCTTGTAGACACGCAGACAATACCACACCTTTGCATCCTGACGCTCCTGTCGCAGGCGGGCCAAACGGGCGGACAAAGTCTCCTAGCAACAGGCAGACGAGGAAGGACCATTTATTCACGAAGGACGTTCTACACTCCTGCGGCAACTCCACTCTTTGAGGGGGAGGAACAGGAGGTGCTTCCACGTCGGACATCGTTGCAACACATGGGCCAAAAGAACGTTCGAATTACGGAGTCAATTCCGGAAGCTGTTCTCTAGGATGCTTGGAAGGGCCTCCTCTGTATACTTTCGAGGCACGTCCTTGTGCGCAATGGTGAGAGGTTGTGCGTCACCAAGCCCTGCAAGGCAGAGACAAAGACTGATACAGACCCAGCGAGAACCACTTGAGATTGCGAGCAAGTCGGCTCAGCTTACTACGCAGGCATCGCAATGACAGGACTGGACACAATGACTTGGCAAGTTGTATAGCCTCATTAATCAAGAGAAAGTGGATCACAATGCCCAGCTTCCCACCTGCTGGGCATCGCAAGGGCTGTCGGAACAATCCAGCCCTATCGACTAACAGGCAGACATGCCGAAATCTAACCTCCTTCCCAGCTATCTCCGCCACAAAACTCGCCATCTGCAGTTCCTTTCTCTTGTCCAGACCGACTGTTTCGGCAAGTGTTTTACAGTCTCTGAAGATCCTTCAGGATTTGCTGCAAGACGTCTATTGTCTCTTTCTGGCTAATGCGCTGGATAGCAGGCCTGCAGACTGCAGACTAAGTTGCGCCGCGGGTTTGAGTCCAGGACCTTGAAAGCGGGAGGTAATAATAGCAAAATGACTGCTGCCTGGGTGTGAGTTGTCATCTAGTATGTGTTGCAGAGGCTCACACAGCTCGGTAAGAGCTGCATTGATAGACGCCGCAGGACTACGTGGCCCGTCTGGAAGTTTCATCTGGTTGTTATGTGTTCCATACTTTGCTGGCAATGAAGAGAAACAGGGTAATCGCTCAGCTGACGATCCTGGTGGAAACTTGGTGCGACTTTGGCGGAGACGCGACTCTGGCGGAGACGGCGGACCAGTACCCTTCTTCGCAAGGACACCCGTAGAGCCGCCAGCCGCCAAGCTCTTAAAGTTACTGGCCAAAGCGCTTCTCTAAGATCCGACTCCGGCGTCTACGTCCACGCAAGCGGATCGAGCGCCTCGAGTCCGACTCGAAAGCGGCCTTAATTGATACAAGTTCAGCGGAGCGCGAAGTGGCGGGTGGAGATTCGATCCTTGTGGCGCGGCTCCCGCGCCTTAAAACCAGCACCATCGTCAGGCTTCTCGGCTGTCGAACTCTCGGCTAAGTCTTGACTCACATACAGTCCAGAGGTGCTCGCCTTCTCGCGGCGCAAGCGGACGGATGTAGATGGCATAGACTCCTGAGTAACCGCATCGGATTCGACGCGAATGACAGCTAGGTTCATGTGAATGCCTCTTCTCGGCTCCGGGCTGGTCGGTTGCACCCAGTGCTTCGCCTTCTTGGAGCAGACTGTAACGAAAAGGAATTCTTGAAAAAATTGGCAGTTCCTGCTTGAAAAGCCTTCTTCTGGCAGTTTGAAGCCCAGGTGGGCTTGCGGGTGGCCTTGACTTTAAAATTGGCGATGGGACGGCTGAACGTAGGCCACCTACGGCTCAAAACATCTTAGAATCCCGTATTTCACCCGAATCTAACGGAACTCACAAGCAATGTTGCGGCCACCAATAACTCCACAGTGGCAACTTGCAAATCGACCACTTTTTGCTATCTTTTGCCCTTGATGGGAATTATGATACGTTTCTCGGCATCTGTGCCACGCGAACATGCAGGACCCTCCATCTCCAATAATACACTGCAAGCTCCCATAGAATTCAGCAACATAATTTGTTGAGACTGTAGAGAAATGCTCTAGAGCGTTGAGGTCTTGCAGCCAGTCCGTAGGCTGTAAAAAACGGATCATTTGAGCGGTTACAAGGTCTCGCTTTTCGCGAGAAGTCCCAACTGGGTTCTGTCGAGCCCATCCAAGTTCCACCTTCTGCGTTACCAAATCCCGTTTTTTTGCTCGCCGGGTCTTATCCGGATGTCACCGGGTCCAGCAGTCCGCCGAGTCAGACAACACAATCGTTAAAACCCAAACGCGCCTTGAGGCACACTTCTAGGTTTAGTAAAAGGAGGTGCAAGCCGACTGACTGACTACGTCACGCAAGGCTACAGCAGTGAAAGCTAACAGCACTTTTTACACCTTTCGTCGCAACCAACTGTTCACCACGCGCTTGTCACGCAGCGCAAGTCTTGAGCCAAAGTGAAACGGGGCGCAGACAGAGACTTCAGCACACTCACTTCCGCGGTAAGTCCTAAGGACTCATAACGGCTTCTCTGCACTGGTAACTCTGTTCTATGGCCCAGGTGCTCCCCGGACTTCGTCTAGAAGTCCGTTCTCACAGCAAACAAACTGAAAACACTCTGATGTTCATCATGCTTCAGGGAAACACCGTTGTTCGTGAAAACTCGTGAGGAAAACTCCGGTTGGACACGCTTCTGGTAATGATCACTTTCACCGCAAGGTGAGACAGGAAGCGTGAGCGCAGCGACCGACAGACAGACAACTTTTCCCTACTCCTACCGTTCACAACTACACCTAAGGTTCTCTAAAACTCACAAAGGAGAAAACAGAAAGTGTTCCTGACCTTGGCGAGACACAGGGGCACCATTATAGGATTGAAAATCATTCCGGTGGCGCGAGAAGTCCACGGCCAGAGGCCTGTCCGAAGAAACCCTGAGCATGCATTAATTAAAACTGGCTGTAGCAAAGCCAGGGCTAAGCGAGTACGCCTTGAAGGCTCCAGTACAACCAGTAGCCTCAAAGCCCTATTCAAAATCAGAAGGCTGTACAGGAAGGTGTATGGCTCAAGTAACCTCAGGCCCCATTGGGCGAGGTAGCGGCTGAGCGACCTTCATAACTAACTCACTTAGCTCAGTTGGCGGCCAAGAAGAGAAGGAGACCGTGCAGCTGCAAACCAAAGTAGCTGCAAAACAGGTGTGTCAAGCAGGTTTACACTGTTGCAGTGCAAACAGAGGGATGGGCAGCAGGGTACACACCTGCACACACTGCACACTCTTGCACGGAAGGCCTCCTCCCCCCCCTGTTGACTACACGTACCCTGTACTGGCCCTGCACAAGCTTCAAGAGTACGAGCCTCAGCCCAGCTGGCGAGGCGTGGTCCTGTAAGAGACAGCGAAGCGGAAAAAGCTTTCGTGTTCCTGCTGTCAGATCTCCTGCTTCTTAAAGGCACCTAAAGAGATTGATCACCTGCCAACTAGCTCTCAAAGCAAAGGCTCAAAGCAAAGGCTGGACACTCGGGCTGACCGGACCGAGGATCCTGCAGAGAGCGGGGCTCCTGAGCACCGCAAGCCTGCCAGAGCACGGAGAAGCGGAAGCTGGCAGGCTACGAAGCAAAGGCGATGCTGAAGTACAGTGCTCGAAAACCATTTTGCAGAGCAACAAGGCTGTCACGGCCTGCTGCGGGACCTTTGGTCCAGGTCAGTGCCCAGGCTGAGCTGCACCCTGCCACAGCCCCGGGCCCTCAGCCCTAAGGCGAGGGCCCAGGAGGCAGTGAAAAGCAAAAGTTCAGGCGGCCTTCCACTCGACGGCCAGGGCAGCTTGACTCACCTAGTAGGCTAGTCACCAAGGAAAACTCCCTGCTGTAGCAGGCACCACTTGTAGTGCTGCGTAAGGAGTGGTCGTAGCCGTTGCAGCACCTCCTCAGGCGAGGCGTTGCTGACAAGCTGGAGTAGCTCCTGAAAGTGGTCTGGAACACTCCTCTTGACCGCGCTCCAGAAAGCCGAGGCACGCTGTCTGTTCGGCCAGTGTGCCCTTTGACCCTCCCATGGAAGCCAGTCTGCGGTGTCCCACATCATAATGAAGCCACGGGCATCAACACCAAAGTTGAAAAAGCCAAGATCCTTGAGATTGTAGAAACGGGAGGCCTCCGCAGTCAGTGCCATCATGTAGCGGACCATATCAAGGTCCGGCGGAGCTGGCCTCCACACCGAAAGTGGAGTGAGCCTAGACTGCCTCAAAACATGCGTGGGGATGATATCATAGCAGCTCTTCCAAGAAAGCGTGAGCAGGTGAATACCCGCATCCAAAGTGCACGGCACTATATAAGGGAGCAGTCTCCAAACTTCCGGTTCTGGCCCGTGGCCTTGTGGTGGCGCCAACTTCAGAACGTGCTCCGAGGAGCCAGGGTCAACGTAAACTGTCCGGGACTTTCCGAAACCCAGCCGTCTCGCTCGAGCAGCTTTTGTTCGCCCACCTGTGACAAAGTCATGGTAAACTTCAAGGCTTTCCGGAAGGCACTGGTAGTGGTTCACCGGATGCTTCACCTGGGGCGCAGCTACACATAAGAAAGTGATTAGGCCATCCTCATGAAGAAGAGGGCCAAAGTCACTTGGGCGATCTTTCAGCGCGACTGCAGGCTGTGGTGTCTCACTGCTGTCAGATTGAAGACAGTTGCTGGAGTCGTCCTGGTCCACCGGTGGCTCTTCAGCTTCTGGAAGTCGTTGCAAAGGTAAGCCCGGGCTGCTGGATGCAGCAGCAGTAGGGGGTGGAGCCCTCAGCCCTAAAGGCGAGGGCTCCTCCCGTGCTGGGCCCCGGCTGCTGGAAGCAGCCGCAGTGGAGGGAGCCCTCAGCCCTGAAGGCGAGGGCTCCTCCGAGTCGGACGGCGGCTCTTCAGCTTCACGATGTCTCGCCTCCGCACGAGGTCCTGGTGGAGGTGATGGGGGCGGCCAAGCCTCCTCAGTTCTCCTGCCAGCGTGCTCATTTTGTGCGCGGCGCTTCTTCTGTTTGCGGGCTTTCTTACGTCCCCGCTGTCGGTCTATCGTCGCCGCTGATTTCCATGATAATCCCCGCTCCTCACGGCGGAGTTGCGTGGATATGTGCCGCCCTTCTTGCTTAGGCGCCATGCTTAGCAGGCCTTGGGCCTAAAAGCGAAGGGTGCGCTGTGTGGGGTCAGCCTTCGGTTTTGTTTTGGGTTTGGGTCTAGCTGGGGCCTTAGGCTTCACTGGCGGAACAGCTGCTGGCATGCCTAACTGAGATCGCAAACCTACAGACACGGACTGACCAACTGCTCTTTGCACTCCTGTGGACTGAGTGACCTCGCCTTGGCACTCCGGCAAACTTGGGGCAGCCGCTGCAGAGGAGGCGACAGGCCCAGCTGAAGGGTTGACCTGGGCAGCGCTCAAAAGGCCAAGCTTAGGAACTGCAGAAACACGCTCTGGCATAGGGCCGGCACCGGAGGTGCTGGCAGATTGAAAGGCACTGGCAATAGATCGGGTGGAGACTCCACCAACCTGTGCCAAGGCGCAAGCCTTGGTGCCACTGTTTACTTTACGCCCTAAGCCTTTACATGCAGATTGAAGGAGGGACGAGGGCGAGACCGCGCCAAGTTTTACGCAGGCCAAACACTTGGCACACAAAAAGTGAGATCCTCGATTATGCATGTCATGGCTGGGGTGTATTTTCCAACTGGGCGGCACAGCTGCAGCAACACCACGGCACGGGTGTGTAATTTTTCGATTGAAAACATCAAGCGAATGACATTGTTCAATATATAAATTGCATTTTTCGCAATACACCGAGAAGTTGTTTGCGGCCTTAGTCTCGCGGGCTTTCCAATCATGACCAAGTGCTGGATCAGGGGAGTCCAGCAACTGCTTCAGGCGCTGTTTTTTGTTAGGCGGCGGGACTTTAGTGCTTGCAGACACAGCTGCAGCTTGCGACCGAGGCTTGTCAAACTGGCTTAAGGAATCTCTAGCGGAGCGGGGAACAAAACCCTGGGCTTTTTCCTTGATCAGCTTCTCAGCCCTAGAGGCGAGAAAACAGTTGAGTTCCCGGGTTACCAAGTCGAGTTCCTTTGGATTGAAAATCAACTCCCCCTCATGAACCTGTCGTCGAGAAAAGGTACCGGTCCAGTGGCTGCTGTTGCGTATTGGGCTCATCGATCTTCTCACGGTCCACGGTAGCTTTATGGCTCTTCCAAAAACGGCTGCGGCTGTACAAAGAGGCGTCAGCACCTACCAAGCACTCAAAGCCCTAAGAGCTGTGTGAGCAAAAGCTTCGGGGTAGTGCTGGGTGTTCTTCAGAACGAACATCTTACTATGCTCGTGGTTTCCAGGGCACTTTAATTTATCCATGCAGTGAATGAGAACATGACTGTTCGAGCACAACCTCCAAACCTTCTTCACAGGAAGTGCGTCCATTCCAACCATACCGCAGGCGCAGCCATGCACAAGAGCGGTCTCATGCGGATTGATCTTAAGGAATGACTTCGTAGCGGACCATCCCCAGTAAGCACAACGTTGCGGCCACTCAATGACCCAAGTTGCCGAATCAGATGTGTTGACTAGCTTCAAGAAGCTCTTCCAGAGCTTTCGGTGGACTGTGAAAAGTCCTTTCATCCTTTCATCATAGTGATCTGCAGATCGGGCTTGGTGATACCGCTGCCAAGGCGAACCACCGGTACAGGGCGTCGAAGCCCACACAACAACATGCATGTTCCGACGGTGCGCCGAACGAAGCGCATGCTCAATGAGCTCGATGGTCTCCGGAAGAGTCCCATCCGTTTCTTCCGTCACGGGAATAGCATGGATGCCATAGTGGCTAGCAAGCTTAGTCAACCAGGCTTCTCCAGAGGTGCAGAACTCGACCATCACAATGTAATGCGGTGTCTGCAACCGACAACGACCAACCAACACACTCCAAGGATCATCGACGCTTGCAGAAAACAGACCTTTGAACGCGGCAAACACAAGGCAACGGACCGGGGGCGCATCACCTCGAAGATAGTCACTACGGGTGAGACGTTCCTCAAGACACAACTGTCCTATATGATACCAAGTTTGCGCGACACTCAAGTTCTTTGTTTGCAAGTCGGCGACGTTATCCGTTCCTGGGACGTGTGTAACCAGGATCTCGCCGTTCTCAACCTTATCCTGCAAGTAGCAAAGACGAAGGTCCACATGACGCATCCTTCTCAGGAAGCCGGACATCATACTGACTTGGCGAGCGGAAGAGCTGTCCGTAGGCAGGTATAGGGGTTGCGCAACGCTTTCGAAAAGGTGGCCCAAAAGCTGCCCCAATCCTACAAGCTCGCGCGCCATCTCAACCATAGCGAAAAGCTCAGACTCCGCACTGGAGAGTGCTACGATAGGCTGGAGCCTCGAGTAAGTCTTGATACAATTCCCATTCAGGTAAATCACTCCTCCGCTGGTGCTCTTCCGTCCAGTAGAGCGCTCAGAGGCCCAATTAGCGTCGCTGAATCCAACGAGGGTTGCAGTCCCAGGTTGAGCTTTGGAGTCCTTCTGAAAGACCTGAACAAGATCGGGAACCTCCAAAAGCCAACGAAGCACTTTACGCATACAATCCTCATGCACAGCGCGCGGACAGGCTTGACCTCTAGACAGCATGGAGTGAAAATAACACAAATCCCCCCTGGTTTGCACAAGCCAGCCTAGTTTCCCTAGGGTGCTTCTAAAGCGGCTCGCGGCTTCAGGGGAGAGCTCTTCGGAGGGCTTCTCGGGGTCTTCCTTGTCAAGGATCGATCGGAGGTCTGGTGGTGCAGTGCAGGGCTTCATCTTCCTGCGGTTCTCCTGGCTCCACCCAAAAGCCTCGAAGATCGAATCGACGTATTCTTTCTTCACAGCCAACAAGATCTCATGGCCACGCTTGATTATCTCACGGCCTAGGAATCCGATCCTGCCGTCCTCATCCAAGCGTCCAGTCAACTTGACCTTAAGACGGCCCATGAGGAAGTCTAGAAGCTGTTGGTTTGCCTCTTTCGTTCTTGTGGCTAGCAAGATGTCGTCGACGTACACAAGACAAAGCACAAGGATGTCTCCCCAATACCCTTTGTACAACGTAGGTTCAATAAGAGAAGGAAACAATCCCAACTCAGCAAGAAGTCCAGCAAGATGCTTCTGCCACGAAAGGCCTGCCGATCTCAAGCCATATATGGCTTTCTCCAGGATGACGTAAACCTTAGAGCCATCAAGGTTCTGAAAGCATCCCGGCAACTCAAGCACGGTATCAAGAACCAACTTGGCATACAAGAAGGCAGTCGAAACGTCAAGTCCCCAAAGGACAAGCGTATCCTGGACAACACGACAGATGAAAGCCTTGAAGGCCTCCACAGAAGCAGTCTGGCTCGCAATGCCCAAGTCAAGCGCCGAAGGTTGATTGAAAGCAAAGTCTTTTGCAACAAGGCGCGCACGCACAATGTGCTGATCGTCAACATCAACCTTGTCAGTGAAGACAAAACGCGACTTAATGATCTTGGCACCTGTCTCCTGGCAGTGGGTCTTAATCTCATCATAGGTGCGGGCGTTGCCGACACCCAAGTTGTGCATAGCAGACACCTCTTTCTGCATGCCAACCCACGTTTTCTCAGGATCCAAAGGCAAGCCACTGACATCATCAACCACAGAAGTGGGCTTGATGACCCACACCTCCCGATCACCGAAAGGCATGGCTACCCCCTCATCGGGGTTACTGTGCTGAGCGGGTGCTTTTCTCTTAAGCTGAGCAGCAAACAAGCCGACCTCACCGTAATCAACAGGACTCAGGTGATGCTTCTGGTCCGGAATCACTGAGAACATGAACTGAGGCATGCTCGTACTGTCAAGGACATCCGGGACCTGAGCAACATCCATGGGCACAGTGTAGTCGTCCATATCAACCTGATCCATCTCAACGTCCCCACCAGGGAGATACTCCTGAGGGAGCTCAGAGTCTTGGGCTGCTTGTGAGGGTTCGGGCACCAGGTGCTGCAGATCCTCAGGAACAGGAGACCCAGGAAGACTGGGCTCGTAGTCCAAGCTCTCTTCTTCAAACTCCACAACTTCAGGGTTCGGGTTGATTTTTACTTGAGGCTTGTCAGGGGCTTGTTGCTGTTCAGGATTGTCAAGATCACCGAGCGTATCCCTGATGTAATCACGAAAGCGAACTTTGCAACGCCTAGAGTGGAAGCGCGATCTACCTAAGCATCCCGGACAACGTGCCGTTTTGTTGTTTTCAAGCCATTCAGGCGCCGGTTGCGGCAACGGGATTGCTTTCCTCGGTAGGGCCACCCCTGGTAGGCTTTCATAATCAGGCTCATCAGGATTAGCCTCGGCGATAGTGGGTAACAAGTTCGACGAGAACGTCACTGGGTAGGCCATCTTGAGAGCCCGGGCGACGCATCTTTTCATAGACCCATTTGAGAGTCTGATCATGCAGTGATGCCCTTGCCCACCAATCACGGGGCCGAGATAGGCACCAATGTCGTATCGACCATCAACTTGTGATGCAAGGTGTTCTGGGGGCTGAATGTACATGATGCAAGCGAAAGGAAACAACAAGTGAGGCGTGTGACTCTCACCCAAAGCTCGCTGCAAAGGACTCAACAGTTGACCCTGCGACGTTCCGAACCGGTTGTGTGAAGCAGCCGCATGGCTGTGAAGCAATTCCATCGCTTCCTCATTTGCCAACAATTTCAAGCCACTCACGCCCTTGGCGTGAAGCTCGTTGGCCAAAGCGGTTTCTTTAAGCGTGCGGATTGCTCTCTCAGCTACCGGGGCGTGCCTGCTAGGAGAGGTTTTGGTAGAAACCGAACTCCCACCTGTAACCTCAACAACCTCGGCTGCTATGGCTGCTAAAAGCGGTTCCCCGTCATGTACAACATGAACTTCTTTGAGACCGAATGATTTGAGGAATTTGACTAGCTTCCCCACGGTGACTTTTCGGTAATCTCCTGCATAGGTAGCAGCTGTGCCTACACAATACGTCGGTACGTGTACCACAGCGATCAAACGGATGCCTCGATACCAGTATTGATCCATCTGCACCTCAAGTGGGTCGACACTTTTGCGTGTTCGGGCGGGTGAGAGCCCTTTAGATCTTACACAGCTAGGACAGCCACCCCAGTAGGGGGTATGACCCTGACGTTGGTGGCGCAATCTAGCTTCGGCACCGATGTTTTCGGGGAGAGCTTCTTCAGGGTCTACCGGGGGTTTGGTGTTGTTCGGGGTGGTTCTCTCTAACCCTTCACGGTCATCACCATCATCATCAAAAAGCTGCTCTAGCTCTTCAACACCAATGGCACCACCCACATCACCTGAATCAAGCAATGGGCGACCGACCGACATGCACGCTGAACTACCTACTGGCACGTAGGCTGCACGACCTACCTGCAAGCAAGCTAGACTACCTACCGGAACACAAGCTGGGCAACCTACCTGCACGCAAGCTAGACTACCTACCGGAACACAAGCTGGGCAACCTACCTGCACGCAAGCTGGACTACCTAGCTGAACACACGCTGGGCAACCTACCGGCAGCACTTCTCTGACAGCGGCACTCTGCAAGAGAACTTCACGAGCTCTCTCTTTTGGCTGCTGCTCAAGAGCGGCTAAAGTTACAGGTCGCTGTCGCTGCTGATTGCCTCGACCTCTTCGAGGTCTACAAGCGGAGGAACCAAAGGTGCCGGTTTCGCTGCCGTTGCCAAACTGGTCGGCGGCGCCACAAATCGTTCCTCTGGCGTGGGCATCTCGATGGTGTAGTGAACGCCCACCACCGCACGGGGCTTCGGCGCATGCTTGGATGCCGGCATCAGCTTCTTTGTTATAGGCCTTGGTGTGGCTGCCGGCGGCATGAACGACGGCCTTGATGTTGGAAATGGCGCCCGGAGAGAAGGCGCTGCTGTGGGCGTTGGCATCGGCGCTGAACTCGGCGCCACTGGTACTGTACTCGGCCTCGGTGCTGTGGTCGGTCGGGCCGGATAGGGCCTGTAGCGGTAATCCATGGGGATCTGCGGGGGCACGTGCATCTGCATGGGCACCGGAATCTGCATAGGAACCTGCATCTGCATTGTTGCTGGCACCGACCTTTGAGCTGGAACTCGAGGAGGCTCCGGCGTATTCTCCACCAACGGTGGCGCCGGCGGTGGCGCCGGTGGTCTCGGAGCCTTCCCCTTCTACTTTGAGGTTGCTGCTTTTGCAAGGGACGCTCTGCGGGCGAAGGTCGCGGCATCCTCCGTGTCCATGAAGCCGAGGCGCACTCCTTCTATGGCCGAAAAAGGCATGTGCCTCGTCGGCACCACAGGATCCACCGTCGCAACCGGAGGTGTTGTTGTTGCCACCGGCGTTGCCACAGGGGCCGGCGTTGCCACAGGGGCCGGCGTTGTCAAAGGAGCCGGCGTTGTTGTAGTCGTGCCCTTCGGCGGCTTTGGAATCGCTGCTTTCGGACCCTTCGGCGGCTTTGGAACCGCTGCTTTCGGACCCTTCGGCGGCTTTGGAACCGCTGCTTTTGGAACCTTTGGAGCGGCAGCCTTCGGAGCGGCCCTCGGTGGAGGTGGTGCTGTCCAGATGTTGGGCGGCGCTGGCGCGGCCTTTGGCGGACTCTTTGGCGGACTCTTTGGCGGTGTGGTTGGCCCCTTTGGTGGTGTAATCGGAGACTTCGGTGGTGTGGCTGGCCCCTTTGGGGGCGTACTTGGCACCATAGCTGTTGAGCCTGGGGCCTTCGGTGGAGTCACAGGCTGCTGTGCCCCACGTATCGCGGATAACACCCCCTGCCTCCTTTCGCTGGCTCGCTGCCTGAACTGGGCTAGATCCGCAATTTTCTCCTGCATAACGGCGCCCTGGGAGCTGGCTGCGGGCGCACCCGAGCCAGGAGCAATGTTGGAGGCTGTGGTGCTCGACGTTGGTCTCCATTTGCCCCAACACTCGTCCTCGTCCGTCTCCTCCTCCTCTGCTTCCACGCTCATAGGGGCCGTGCTCGGCTCCGGCACGGGAGGCATAGGAGTTGTATCCGGCTCTGGCATGGGTGGCTTGAGAGGAGCCACTCTCCCACGCCATGCGTACACAGGAGTAGTCACGACCGGGCTGTCTGGAGAGTCTTGCCTGGCCAGTGCCTTGGCACCAGCCTTCGTAAGAGCGCCGCGGGGAGAAGTCTCCGATCCTGGCAGAATCAACGGACTCGGCGGCTCCACCGGGCTGCTTTCGAAAAGGCTCGCAAAACTCATCGGCGGACTCTCTTCCACCTCTGCTGTCGGCAAGTCCGGCTCTGTGAGGTGAGGAGACAATTCCGGGGAAGAGACCGGAGTCGGCAGCGCCACGTCGTTGGAGAGCTCCGTCTGCTCCGCCGGCAACCTTTGAACCCGGAAGGTCGAGTTCTCCATGTCGAGGTCCATCTCGTGGTCGGACCCAGCCATCGTCCCTTACAGGTTCTACTGGGCCTTCAGAGCAAGAGTGGGCTAGGTGAGACGAAGCGACCGACCGACCAACACGCGCTCCTACGGTTTCAAGCCCTACTCCTACACCTACAGGGTGAGACGGGACAACAGAACTCACGCTTCCCTTCTCAACCGACTGCACGGAACCATCAGTAGAATCAGGCTCAACGTAGGTACAAGCTTTCAGCCACGACGTGTTGGCATACAATTCTGTCTCAAAGCGCAGACCACCCGGAGGATAGGCAACATGTAACTGAGGATCATAGTCATAATGAAAGATCCTAAAGCCTAAAGACTGCAAGATGCCTGAGCTAAGGATGCTTATCGAATTGGGGGCAATATACGCTTCCAGCTGCACTCGAATCTCTCTGTAAGCTTGGGTTCCAGAGGGCCCCGCTTCGAAACAAGGGAACCAAAGCTCTAGCAACCCATACCTAGTTATCTCCATAGTCTGGTCGTTGGCGACACTTACAAAGAGAGGCTCAACCTCAAGCTCTCGGATCAGCTTCGCAGTCACTCCAAGCATGTCTTGCGAAACAAGGTGAACACTCCCACCGCTATCAATCAAGAGATACGAGGGGTCGTCCCTAGTGACTGCAGGAAGTGCCAAAGTTGGAAAAGCAAGGCACTCTGAAGACCGAGCCCGAAGCTGAGGCTGCGGCGCGGAAGCAAGGCTCAAAGCAATCACTGCTACGGCTACGCAAGCATACGTGAAACATGACTGCCGTGGGCTACTCAAGCATGCAACCAACCGACAAATCAAGCATCCTACCATGCAAAACATGAAAAACGTGAAAATCAAGGCAGTCATGGTGAAAAACTGTCCCCTCTCAGGCATTGCTTCAGAAATCTGCCCTGCCGCGGGCAACAGTGACGACATAAGGAGGGCCGCTTTGCCAATCTTCCCGGCACCCTTTGGAGCAGTGGGAGCTGGCGCCGCAGTCGAGGAAGGTGCAGGAGGGGCCACCTTGGGAGCGGCACTCTCTGTTGCCGCCGCTGCTGTCGCAGCAGCCTTCTCATCGGCAATCCTCTTCCTGCACTCGTTGGCCCAATGGCCCGGCTTGTGGCAGTAATTGCAGGTGCCCGGCTTCTTCTTCCCAGGAGCCGGCGTCGAAGATCGGGCCCTTCCGCCCTTCTTGCCACCCTTGCCTTTGTCCTTTCCCTTTCCTCCTTTGTCCTTGCCTTTGCCTTTATCACCATGCTTGCCTTGGTCCTTCCCGTGACCTTTTCCTTTGGGCTCGCCACCCTTGGGCTCACCCTTCTCAGAACGATCAGCACCAAAAGCTGCAAAGCCCTTGGCGTTCGAGGCTTCCTTGTGAAAGTTCAAAACACGAAGCTGCTCATCATAGAAAACCAAACCGCGCTCAAGCTGCTCCAAGGTTGTCAAAGACCCATGCAACAAAAGGTACTTCTTGCAATCATCATGAAGGTGCTTCAAGATGCAGCTGATAACATCAGCCTGCTGCAGTTCAAGGTCTGGGTACTTGTTGGCAACGAGCGTGCGGTAGCGAGCAAAATCAGAAATCATATGGCGAAAAATATCCAATGGCCGTCTCAAGTGCTTTGGTGGCGCGATCAAGAGAGCCTGCTCTCTGAGCGCCTGTCCCTCCACACGAGACCTAACAGACAGTTCTTTGTTCAACTCACGCCAGAGGTCGTACCCTGCAGCGGCACCGCCTTGACTCAACTCGACAAGCTTGGCTATGTCAACTCCTCGCTGAAAACCAGCGAGAGCCTGCTTCAAGAGGTACCACAGCTTAGTGGAACGAGCGGCCTTCCCCTTTGAGAGGCTGATCTGCTGAACCTGAACACCGCTCTCCACAGCCTCTTGCAGTTCCTCCGCGTAGCGGTCGTCTAAAAGACACAGCCAGGAGGTCAGTTCTTCGCGGTAAGCGGTCCACGTGGAGATTTCCTCATGGCGCGATCTCATCTTGTCTGCTGCCAACTTTGGCAGGGACGGAATGTAGTTTTCCGCCCTGTTGCTGCGCAAGCCTGTGTCCACATCCATCTTCACAACACCATCAGAGTCAACTCTGATGGCACCCAGGCTTCCAAGAGCTTCAGCGGGCGTCCCTTGGGACGAACTTGCAGCAACAGGAGCTGCACTTGCGGCCGAACTTGCAGCGTTTGCACTCGCAACGGCGAGCGTCTTCACCATCTCGGTGAGCTGCGAAATCTGGCCCTGCTGAGCTCGGATCTGTTCATCCTGGGCTTGCAACATCTGCCTGAAAAGGTTGACAGTGTTGTCTTCTGGACTAGGCACAGATGCCTGCTGAGGATTCCCTCCTCCGTGAGGGAAAGTCGGTTGCGTTCCAAACTGAGGCTGCTGCTGCTGCTGAAAACCCTGCTGCAACGGAACCTGTTGAGGTACCTGTGGAAAAGGCACCTGAGGCACTTGACCTGCACTCACAAGAGGTCTGGGTCTACTCACAGGCCGGTGTGCTGTCGGACTGTTCCGAGCAGGGAGGGACCTTCCACGAGT
This sequence comes from Symbiodinium sp. CCMP2592, assembly GCA_905221615.1. NCBI lineage: Eukaryota > Dinophyceae > Suessiales > Symbiodiniaceae > Symbiodinium > Symbiodinium sp. CCMP2592. Next base: position 35,593 of record CAJNDT010005468.1, on the reverse strand, counting down.
CCGCGAGCCAGGTGCACTTCGAGGGGTTGAAGGAAAGCCAGAAGAAACTCCACTGGCACGACTAGCACTTCGCCCCGAACTCCGTCCTCTTGGGGAACGGTCGCGGCTAGGCTCGGCTCGTGGGTCCATGGCTTTGAGGAGCAACCTTGAGCTCCGCTACCACGTTAAAACCCAAACGCGCCTTGAGGCACACTTCTAGGTTTAGTAAAAGGAGGTGCAAGCCGACTGACTGACTACGTCACGCAAGGCTACAGCAGTGAAAGCTAACAGCACTTTTTACACCTTTCGTCGCAACCAACTGTTCACCACGCGCTTGTCACGCAGTGCAAGTCTTGAGCCAAAGTGAAACGGGCGCAGACAGAGACTTCAGCACACTCACTTCCGCGGTAAGTCCTAAGGACTCATAACGGCTTCTCTGCACTGGTAACTCTGTTCTATGGCCCAGGTGCTCCCCGGACTTCGTCTAGAAGTCCGTTCTCACAGCAAACAAACTGAAAACACTCTGATGTTCATCATGCTTCAGGGAAACACCGTTGTTCGTGAAAACTCGTGAGGAAAACTCCGGTTGGACACGCTTCTGGTAATGATCACTTTTACCGTAAGGTGAGACAGGAAGCGTGAGCGCAGCGACCGACAGACAGACAACTTTTCCCTACTCCTACCGTTCACAACTACACCTCAGGTTCTCTAAAACTCACAAAGGAGAAAGTGTTCCTGACCTTGGCGACACAGGGGCACCATTATAGGATTGAAAATCAACTACAATCACGCCACTTGCATCGTCGACATCAGCGTGACAGTAAAAGAGGTGGTGGGTGCCATTTTGGAGCAGTAGTAAGCGGAAAGCTCCAAGAACTGGGTCGTACTTTGAGATTGTCTGTGCTTAGCGATTTCTTCCAAGGACACTCCGTACCAGCGATGTATCCCCGGTGAGCAGGAGAATGCAGCCATATCGACCAGACAGGCATGTCCCGAAACCCGCCTTCTCTCCTAAAGATCTTCAGTGACAGAGAGGATCCGAGTGTCAATCAATTGCAGTGTGGCGCCCTAAAATGGGCATTTGAAGCCGTGTAAGCGGGAGCGTGCATTCTCCATGGGAAAAAAGGGAACCCCACAGGCTGGACACGCAAAAGACTAAGCTGCAACAAATGCCGCTTGCAAGTCAACGATGTGCACAAAGGTCACTCTGCACCTCTGTAGAGAGTTTCAACCACTCTATATGTCCTGCATGACACTGAAGAAGGCAGTTCAAAACAATGGGCAGCAGCACCAGGCACCGAGACAAGGTGCAATCCAAATAGAAGGCGAGTGAGTGCAAAGCCTGGCTTCGCAAGGCCATCGTACGGCAAGATGTTCTGAGACGAGCGGCCGGAGAGAGATAGCACTCGGGAAATAGGCTCGGCGATGAGCCTTACGTACTGCGGCGAACGTCAGAAAGTCGTCACAGCTGGCTCTGCTGCCCTCTCTGTGTGTCCTTGCTTGCGACGCCCACGTGGAAAGCTGGGCGATGTGTGTGACATTGTTGTGTCCAATCCTGTCATTGCGATGCCGCGTGGTAAGCTGAGCCGACCTGCTCGCAATTGCTGAGTCGGCATCAGTCTTTGCTTCTGCCTTGCTGGGCTTGCAGTGACGCACGAGACGGCCCGGACCACCATTGCGCGCAAGGCCGTGCCTCATGAAGGTGGAGAAGAAAGCATGTCTTGTTGTCAGCGTGTGAGCATTTTCCCAAGGTGCGATGAACCTCTGCCTGCATTTTGGAAAGTAGAGCCGGCCAGCCAGTCCCGGCCAGTTACAGTCAAGGGCTGCATGGGCTGTCTGAGCCGATCTGATAGCCACCTCTCCAAAGAATTCAGAGACCTCGTATTCGGCCAGGATAGCTGGGCAGAACGCTGGGACACCGGCGCAAGCTGCATCAAGGCCTCAAGTCAATTTGCCAGACAGTTGCACGTACCTGGCACAACTGAAAGTTGGGCAGCAAATAAAAACAGTGTGGACATGTTGGGTGGGCTATCTACCACACGTCTCGTCCCCCGTTTGCTGAATCCGCCCTACCGAGCTAGAGTGATGCACTGGTTGGGGCTGCCTCTGTTTAGGACGTTTGTATTGGAGGATGGATTTTGGCCCCGACTGCCACAAATACTGCTCTTGCGAGACCCAAGTGATTGGGAAGCTGGGCTTGGGTGGCGCTACATGCTTCGTTAGCGCGTGTCTTGTTCCATTCTGATTTTTTCCGAACTGCTCCACCATGGTGGACATTGGTGAGTCGCCCGACTCGCACGTATGCTCCCTTTTTTCAATTCTCGCCTCCTGGCGTCAATGAGGCTGACGCAATTGTGAGCTGCCCTTGCGAGGCCCACCTTGTGGGAAGCTGGGCTTTGGATCCGTGATCCTCCATGTGGCTCTTTCGCGGCCCATGTGGGTAGGGAACTGATCTAAGATGCCAGGTCGCCATTGCAATCACTGTCCCTGCCTTGATGACCTTATTGACGCAAGTGGGATGTCTTCACATTGCCCATGCGAGCCCCTTCTGAGAAGCTGGTCCTCTCGTCAGCGATGGTGCCCCTTGTGTGTTGCCCTTGCGAAGCCCACATGTGTGGGAAGTTGGCCCATGCGAGGCCCACGTGGGTGGGAAGCTGGCCTATGGTGTCAGGTCGCCATGGCTATCACTGACCCTGTCTTGCGGGTTCGCTGATGCCACGGGATGCTTTTACGCTGCCCTTGCGAGACCCTGATGGGAAGCTGGGCCTGGTGGGTGTATCAACCGACAGGCCGTCACGTACATTGTGTGTAATACACACTTTTAGGGGTTACACCAAATCTGCTGGGGCGGCCGCCCCTATCCTGTCTGCTGTTGTCTGTGGCCTCTGGTACTCAGGATGGCACATTCGCGCCGATCCTTTTACTCCAGGGGAAGCTTGACTGGATGGCGATTGTAGCTACAGCTAGTTCGTACATCGCCTCTTGGGGGCTTGCCTACCGCGCATGTGCGAGCTGCAGGGCCTTTACACTGTGCTACAATGCTGCCCTTGCGAGGCCCACTTGTTGGGAAGCTGGGCTTTCGTTGCGGTTGTGACTACTGACACACGCCCCTTGCTCCTTCATGGCCCTTTGTCATCAGTAATTTGCCTGTGCATTGCACTTGCGTGATTCTCACGTGAAGCTGGGCCTTGCGTGCTTGTCAACCGGCATGCCGCCATCACTGGCAGCCTGTGCTTTATTGTGAATGGACGCCATTGCGCGACTCAGTATTACTGAGAAGCGGGGCATCTGAGCGAGGCGCGTAGTTTTGGACCGAACACACTAGTCGAACGACCACTGCCGGCTAAGTCTGCAAGTCGCGACTTGTTTCACCAGCGAATGCGTAGCCACTACTTTTTGTACAGTTTATCTGTTTCATTCTTTAGTTCTTACTGGGACCGAGTGCAGCAACGGCTGTCTTTGAGGCCCGCCCACGCCAAAAAAAAAACCATTGTTTGAACTGCCCTTGTGCCCTTGCGAGACCCAATCTGGTGGGAAGCTGGGCTGGTCCGTAGGCTTTGTGCCGTTCTTGCGTCAGCTCAACTGACTGGATGGTGCTGTTGCCTCACCGAACATACGTTGCAGGGAATCTATTGCCAGTGCCGGAGCGCTTTGCAGCTTCTTGTGATTTGGCTGCTTTGCCCGTCTTTCGATTCTCGGCCACGGATCGTTGCCCTTGCAAGGCCCTTGGTGGCAAGCTGGGCATGAGAACGCCACTCGTCGGTGCACCTTCCTTTGCTTGGCATGCACGCGCCTACTTTCTCCGCTATCGATTTGCGTCCCACCTTGCGGGGACTCTTCCTGCTCCAATTAGTCCTGGCCCTTGCGAGGCCCGCTGCGATGGAAGCTGGTTGTGGGCAATTTTGCATAGTTTGCTCGACTCTTCCCCCTGTGGGGGTGCTGCGTGTGTTGGTACAGTCATCCTTCCTGCCCTTGCGAGATTGTGGGAAGCTGGGCCTTACACGCGGTGCTGTGACGAGGCTGCCTGGGTACGGCAAGAACATCCACTTGCAACGCTATCTTGTGTGTGATCTCATGAGGCCCTTACGAGCCCACCTCGGTGGGAAGCTGGGCCGGTTTTTATGATCAGTCATTTGCGATTTGCCCTTGCGAGCCCTGCCTTGGCGGGAAGCTGGGCTTGAATTCATCTTCAGCATATACCCTGGGCAAGCTCGGTGATGCTCGGATGTTTGTATGGCGATTGGCCCTCCTTTCTGGCCATGTCAAACCCTTGAGTTGCCCGGCTTCTGCACACTGCACTCGTGAGCTGTCTTGTGCTGCCAACGGTACCAAGGGAGACCATGCTTTTGCCATTGCGCAACTCAGTTTAACTGGGGAGCGGGGCGTCTGAGCCGGGGTAGCTGCTAGCCTCGTGCATGTTGCTGAACGACGCCTGCCGGCTAAGTCTGCTAGTCGCGGCCTGTTTCACCGGTATTTGCTTTGATTGTACAGATTCTTCAGTTCTTGGCCTTCTTGTAGTTCTTGCTGGGACCGAGTGCAGCAACTGCTGTCGATGAGGCCCGCCCACGCCAAAAAAGAGGCTGCTGCTGTCGGAGCCTGACTCCCAGAGGCAAAAGGCCTCAGGTCTAGTCCGGGACGGTGAGCAGTGGGAGAGTTGGCGGCACGCACTCGTGACGGCGAAACTGACCTTATAGAGGCTTGAGCTCACAGGTTTTGCATCTCTGGTAGAGGGTGTGCGAAGTGCGCGAAGTACTGTGGAGGCTCCTTATCCGCGACAACTGTTTTTCGAGCAGCTATCAACCCCCGAAACCCGCCCTTCATTAGGCTGGCTGGGGATCTCAAATTGTCGAAATTGGCAAACCTAAAACAGCAGTGGAAAAGTGTGGAGCGTGCCCGCTCTGTTCTGAGTGCTGTGTGCGCAAGGCCCAGAGGCCCCGAGGCTCTAAAGGCCCCGCGGAGCCTCGTGCTCCAAGGCCATGAGAGGACCGCTCTCCGAGAGGGAGGAGCTGTGACTCGCAAGGTCGAGCATGCGGAGCTTCTACAGAACAAGTGACTGGTTCAACCAATCACGCAACATCAGAAAGATCAGCGTTTCCTTTTTTCTGTGTATTTGGTCAGTTCAGATGCAGTTTGCATTGTTTCGACATTCTGCAGTGTCTGCACATTCAGAAGCTTGAAGATTCAGCACTTGGCTCTCAACTGCAACCTTGTGAAGTTTGATGGCAGAAGCAGATGCATTCCCAAACGGCAGAGTAAAAGTCTCTTGTGAGTGCTGCAGACAGCATCTTCCCTGCTGCGTGCGTTTGTGCGAGCACACTCTTGAACAAGTTTGTGTTTGAACCCTGAGTTCAAACACTAGTGTTGAACCCAGGGTTCAAAACATCAGTCGTAACCAGGGTTTGAACCCAGAGTTCCAAACTGCTGTTACCGGTGTTTGAGCCCTGGATTCGAACCTGGTTTCGAAGGCAAGGTTAAACTTTGTGAACGAGCTGATGGTCCTGCTGCATGCTCGACGAGAAGCACCGCCAGCATTTGCAGTGCATGTCGAAAAAAGTGGAAGGTCGACTTCGTCTGCAAGCTTGCAGCTTTTCGCTTGTTGGCTCTTCGTTTCACCTTGCTGTTCGGTTGGCTTGTTGATTGCCAGTCTCTACCAGCGGCAGACCTACGCTTTTGGGTGACAAAGTCAGACAGTTCGTTTCATCGTCGTCGAACCCAGATGCAAAGGCACTTGAGTAGATTCCGAGATCAGAAGCCGAAAATGAAATGCATGCATGAGAAAACACACACATGTCACAATTAACATGCTCAAATAAAAATGCTTAAAGCAACATGATCATGCAAAAAAACTATCATTGGTTTTCAAGCATGTACATGCTTATTTAAACAGAGAAACAGCTTAAAATAAGCATTAGAGTCTCTAAATAGCATTACTGCTGACTGCGTCTGCGTGATGATCATTGAACTGCGACAACTTGTCGCTACAACAATTTCTTTGGCAGCTGTGGAGCAGCTGTGAAGTCCGAAGGACACCATGTTGCTTCCCTAGCGAAGGCTGTTTCAAGGCTTTAAGTTTTGCGCGAGAGCGCTCACAAAATCTCAAGACGTATTCATGTGGGTAATCATGCAACTCGCGGTTGCTCCATCAAGACTTGACTGAACCAGTGAGTCAACGACCCTCTGAGGCAGAGCTCGAAGGACGTCTAGAGTTTTCGTTTGAGGTTGTATGTTGTTTGAACACGGGAGAATCAAAGTACGGAAACCCATGCCGAGGCCATGAGAGTCTGTAGGTGGGGTGTTTATGATTTCTCCCATTTGTAGATCTCACCATACGGTGGACGCCTTACGTCAGCCTACCCCGCGAGTTGCAGCCATGGGACATAGTGCTTCATCTCCGAGCGCCACCAGTGGTTCATGTGCAGAGTCGGTTGCTTGCTTGCATGAAGAGATGTGCACAGTGCTTGGTCATGTCATTTTTTTGGTAGCTTCGCGTGATCCAACAGTGATATTGTGCTAGAGTTCGAGGTCACCATGCCGCAGATGGGCATCAATGGTTTCGGACGCATTGGGCGCCTCACTCTCCGTGCAGCCATGGAGAATCCTTGCGTGGCTTGCCTGCAAGGACATGTTGCTACACGGACTTGGTGTGGAATTTCGTTTGCTTGGACGAATGCAGCCCTGCGGAGGTTACGATTGTTGCAGTCAATGATCCGTTCGTGGACCTTGACTACATGAGATATTTGCTGACGTACGATTCCGTGCACAATAGATTCAATGGTGTAGTCTCCGCGAAAAAGGAGAGATCTCGCACAACCCATCAATATCGGACATATGTAGCGCTGCCAAACATGATCCCATCCTTTGCAGGAGAATGGCGAAGAGTACTTGGTTGTCAATGGACTTCAAGTGCGAATTTTCCACGAAAAAGATCCTGCTTACATCCCTTGGGGATCCGTTGGTGCAGATTATGTCTGCGAATCAACAGGCGTGTTCTGCGACAAGGCCCATGGCCCATGATCGATGTTACAAAGAATCCAAAACACAGCTGCCATGTTGCCGTCCCTACATATCCCTCGTACAGGAAAGGGCATCGAGGCATCTTCAAGGTGGGTGCAAGAAGGTTATCATTTCGGCCTTTCCGAAGGACATGCTATTCTCTTCTCCGACTGTGCCGAGGGACGTGCATGATTTTGGGCAAGCTTTCAACACTGCAGGACAGCACGCCCATGTTCGTTGTGGGTGTGAACCATGAGAAGTACACGCCGGCCGGGGATTCAGAAAAAACTAGTGCTACCGACCGTTTTTGCCGAGCCGCGCCAACGAAGATGCCAGGACATGCAGGTTGTGTCGAATGCCACCAGCGCTGCGAACTGCTTGGCGCCTTTGGCCAAGGCCCAGAAGGTGTTGGCACGTGTCAGCAGTTTACGATGAATACCACACAGACAGCCTGGCCTGTATCCAGGTCATCAATGACAACTTTGGTATTGCAGAGGCCGATAAGTAGACGTGAGTGATGCCTAGGATTGCTTTTGCCAGCTTGGTTTTTGGCATGTGTTGCAGGGCCTGATGACCACTGTCCACGCCATGACAGCTACCCAGTTGACCGTCGATGGCCCGTGCCGTGGCGGGAAGGACTCCCAGTGCCAGCCCTAGTCCGCGGACGCCTTGGCCATGCAGGACTGGCGTGGTGGACGTTGTGCCTCGCAGAACATCAGTCCATCCTCCACCGGGATAGCCAAGGCGCGTGTGCTGTGCGGTGTAGATGAGAATTCTCGTTTCAGGGTCACACAGCTTGCACGCGCCCGAGCAAATACCTAGGCAGTGGGCAAGGTGATCCCAGCTCTCAGTGGCCAGGAACTCGCACTCTGTTTCGGCAACCGCGGGAAATGGATGTTCAGACGTTTGATTCTGTCAGTGTGTATATAGGGTACGGGACCCAGGTAAAATGCACGGCATGGCATTCCGGGTACCAACTCCTGATGTCTCTGTTGTGGACATGACCTGCCGGCTGGACAAGCTTGGGACCCTGAGTGCCTCTGTGTGTGGGTGTGTGTGTGCAGGGGCTGATCTCTATTTGAAGTTTTCAGGCCAGCAAGCATGGATGACATCTTTGCTGCCATCAAGAAGGCTGAGGAAGGCTCGATCCTCACTGCAGAGTTCCGGAAGTATTGTGCATGAACTACGGCTGGCCCTGCAGACTTCCAGCATGATGTCGAACCCATGCTTTTTCAGCAGGCCCCATGAAGGGCGTTCTTGGCTGGACCGATCAGGAGGCTTCAAGTGCAGGGGTGGAGTGACATTTGAATCTGCACTGAATTCAGTTTTCGGTAGGTTGTGTCCACGGATTTCGTGACATGTCCGCTGTCTTCCATTTTTGTACCGGCCTCAGACAGCGTGTGCGACGGTTGTGTTTTGCTAACGTTTAAAGAAGTTGTTGCGACAGGACATAAGCGCGTGCATTGCGCTGAATGACAAGTTTGTGAAGCTCGTGTCCTGGTTCGCACGGGCCTTGCCATCATGAAGCCTGGGAAAAAGCGAAGATGCGGCAGCTGATCCCACTGAGGACAACGAGTGGGGCTATTCCAATCGGCTCGTCGATCTAGCGATCTACATGGCACACGCACAGCACTCAGTTCTTTTAAAAGATGCCATGAACGTGTGAGGAGTCGAAGCAGCGGGGAAGGGGGGAAGGGGGGAAGGGGGAAGTCGCAATGGTCTGGAAGCTAAAGCGTTCATGTTGGTAGGTTGATGGTATCATCCCGCCACCGGCAGTGATCCAGAGCATCAAGGCCTGGTTCTTTGACCTGCGGGTGGTTTTGATGCGTCCTTTGTGCAGGCGCTTGCGGATAGGTCCGAGTAGCGCTGGGGTCCAACTCCACCTCACCGAAGAGGCTCTTGTAGGACACCGTCTCCACGGACACTCGTCCCGGTGACCATCGCACACGCGCAGAGCTCCAATCTCCGGCAGATGGTGTCAGGACCATAGCCTTGGACTCGCACAGGTTCTGCACAACCTTTCCCACGATCAACTCCGTGCGGCCGTAGGGCGGCAAAGCACCATTGCTCCGGGCAACGTTGCCCCGAACTTACCCTTCGGCCCGGGTAAGGGAGCCGGTGGCTTCCCACCCACGATCTCTCCAAATCCAAGGGATCGGCGCTCGAAGTCAGCGGAGCTTTCAAACATACGAGCCGGAACTCGGATCAACTCCGCAAGTGGGATCTTCGAGATGAGCTTGCCATCCTCTCCTTGGAGAGTAGCCCGCTGGCCGCTGGCCCGTGATGGCCCTGATGGGCTGGAACTTGGTGCCCGATCGCATCGTCGGATGCCTCCACATGCGCTCTCCAACGACCCAGTCCTGCTTCAGGTGACCTCGGTCGTAGAGTTCAGCACGGCGTGCCTCCGTCATTGCGACTTCGTCAACGTGGACTCCACTTTCTTGAAGTTCCTTAACACCTGCTTAGCCCACTCATCCACAGGTAACTGTTTCAAAAAGGCACCAACTCGCGCTCAGCGTGGGCACGAAGAGACCACGCACGATCAAGGTCCCGCGGCACTAGGCCGGATTCCAGAATCGGCCGTGCATCATCGCGTAGTGAACGAGCACTCGAGACCACTCGCCGGGCACAGCCACGATGGTTCGAGACGGAGTGACTCCCAAACATGGTTGGGGGAAAGTGCAGCGCGGTCATGGTGGACGGGTCGAAACCCCATGGATCCCAGGTTCTCGAATCTCCCCGTGTCGTTTCTACCTCTCCGTTGTTCCCTACTTGCTTTCATGGTTCCGGCTTCAGTTCCCCGACCTTCCCAATACCACAGCAGAATCCCAAACCTGACTTCGAGCTTCGTCGCCAACAGCCCAAGCTCTGGAGGACCGCAGCAGGCGAACCTTTGAGACCTCGAAAGCTCAAACTCTGAACTCTAAACCTTAACCCTGGCCCTGAATACTTCTGCCTAAACCCTCAGGCCTAGATGTGTAAGAAGCCCTACATGCTAAACGCAGGATGCTGCACCTGTCGGCAGCAATCAGCTGCAGGGCCCTGCCGGGGCGGCATTGCGCAAGAAGGGCCAGCAGGCGCTGTGGACATGGGGCGGCTCTCTACACAATGGCTACTGCAAAAGAGTGAAGTTCAATTCGTTTGGGGAACCCGGGAAGGGTCACTAATTTGTAGAATTCTTCCGGGCTTCAGGGATCAAAAAGACCCAAAATCACTCGGCGCGTGGATATTGAAGGACATCTTCATGTTTGCGTCAACTTGAATTGTCAGTTTTACTCAATCGCCCCCGGAAACCCATGGAGCAAAATGGAATGGCCTGTGTGTTGACAACACTGCTCTTGACATGTTGTCGCAAGTACATGCACCGGCAAGGAAGGAAGTTCGAGACGAAGCGGCTGTCAACACGCCAGTCATTGGTCTTGTCTGTGTAGAAGCCTAAATAATTACCTCGGGAGGTTCATGTTCAGGCCTCCGTAAATCGAACAGGGTGTTGGAGTACTGTGGAAGCCTACTGTAAATAATTACCAATATTATGGTTAGGGTTCCTGATTATAACTATACTATAAAGGGCCCCCAAACCCTATTCTAATTATTAAGGCCCCTATATTAAGTAAGTTATAGGTTCTATGGGGTCCCTGTCAAGAACTAGGGATACTATGAGGGTTTAGGGTACTTAAAGAATCATGGGACTTAGACAGTAAGGTTTTAAGTACCTTGACTGGGGTGAAACATCGTGACAGGTACAGTTACCTTACTGGTAACCCTAGTTCCTAAGCGCCATGATCCTCCAGGTCAGCCTAACTTCCAAGAGCATTAACTTCATTAGCCCTATCATATGCCCTGCCCAGACACAGAGAGCCCGATACCACGTGAAGAAGGAGCAGGCTCGACCTTAAATCATAGTAGTCTTCAATTTTCATGTTGACCCCCTTGTAGTAAGGAATGGAGTATACTTTAAAGCATCATGATATTCAATATTCATGTTGAAGCCCTTGTAGTTAGGTATTTTCTCACGACCGAACCGTAGGTAGAGGAGTTTTCCCAGGCGGCCGCGCCTCCGGAGCCAGCGCAGCCTCCGCCGCAGGTGCGACACGAGTCCACGATGCGAATGTAGGGTTCCAAGGGCTTTTGCATGCAGGGTTTGGGGGTTCAGGGTTTAGGGTGCTTTCATTCAAAGACTGAAGCCTTCAGGCCTTGGACCCTACGCCCGTTAAACCCAAAACGCTCGAAACACTTTCACTTTGCTGAGATACCGAATGCCATCGAGCATTTGGATCACCTCAGACCCCAAGCCCGTGTGGAACCTTTGTGGAACTCTTGACGGGCACTCTGAGCGAAGATTTTCGAAACTGCCGGCAATGGCCTTTGTAACTCGAGGAGGTGCAGCCAGTGTCTTCAAGCCTTGTCAAGTCGCGAGGGTTCAAGTCTATATCGTCCTGTTCAACAACGCAGCACCAAGCCATAATGTAAAGCCCTGAGTTAGTACGAATTATTCCCTGCGGTTCCTGAATAGCTATGCGAGAATAGGCCCCCAAAGCCCGATGCTGATTCTTCAGCCTCCTGCAATAAGCCCTAAACCCTAAACCCTTTGTAAAGACAGAATTTTCCCATGTTCCTGTCTCATCTCAACCACAAATCCTGCTCTTGTTAACAGCAGGAACGATGTGATGCAGAAACGTTTCGCGCCCAAAAGCAATAGTAGACCGATCTGTCAAACTATATTGAGTTCTTTAGGGTTGCTTCTTTTCGCATATAAAAATTGGGTTTGGGAATAGGCCTCATGGCAGATTCCGGTAGATTGCTGCAAGATTGAGTTTCATCTCACACCGTTTACCTAAACCCTGAACCCGAAAACCTCAACCCTGAACCCTAAACCCTCAACCCTAAACCCTAAACCCCAAAGAATGCTCCCTAAACCCCGGCCCTTGTAGGATCAGAGTGTCTGTGATAAGCCTGCTTTCCAGGTGCCATCCGTTCCTCTGGAGCCTGTGCAGCAGCGGCCACAAGTGCCCGGAGGGTGTTGAGGGTTCTGGGTTTAGGGTTTAGGGGGGTTCAGGTTTCAACTCAAACCTCTCATGGTATTGAGCGCATGCTTGGGGTATGTCAGCGGTTTATACCAGGACTGCTCAGGGAAACTCATGTAGATACTCACTGAGGATGTTCTTTGGAAAGCTTTGAACTGAGGAGGACAAATGCTTTCGTTGCACCAGCACCGAGCCTCCAAAGCGTAACCCCTTCTGCCCAAGCCCTGAACTTGCCTTAACCCCGGCTTCGGGTTTAGGGGTTTAGGGGTTCTATAGGGGTTTTGGATGGAGGGTTTAGGCGTAGAATGCTTTAAGGGCGCCTGTCCTTGCAAAAGCCGAGCCGAATCTTGGGCCCCTCCGCGCCACGAAAAGCTCTCAAGGTACTATGAAGGTACGTTGGGGCCTTTACTTAAAATGTATTGCAGGGATACTATATACCGGTGCTATAAGGACAGTGTCGTATACATGTACTATACGAATACTCTATTATGGTTCTACTGGCGCTTAAGCAAACCGTCCCATGACAAAGAGTCAAGGACTTCTTCTTTAGGGCAGTTTAGAGCAGAGGATTTAGGGGTTGGGGTTGCGTCCTTTTAGTGGCAGCTGGGTTTAGGGCTTAAGTTTGTGCCATGTTTGGCATGTACCCAAAGCCTAAAGCCTTGCTCCCCGAACCGTGAAAGCTCTTGACTCAACTTGACTCCACTTAGCGATGCCCTCCCCTTGAATTCGGTTTGTGTATTCCTTGTCTCAAGCACCACTACCGCAACCTCTGAACTTTGCACCAAGCCGAAAAGACTAGAGCCGCAAATCTTACCCAAACCCCTGAGAACCGGTAGTTGGAGGATAGTGATCGGATAGTGGGACTTAGTAAGTGAGGTCGCGCAGTAGCGAAATTGGGATCATAAGTAGTCAAAAATGTAGTTACCTTGTGTATGGCCCAAGTCAGATGGTCCCTGGAGTTTCTTCAGCTCTTGGGTACTATTGCTCTTGTGGTTATAGCTTCGTTTGTGATAAGGATCTCGAAAGCATCGTGTTCTGTGTCTACCTTGTAAGGGAAGTAGTCGCAGGTGCCTCCGGAGCCAGTCGCGCAGCCGCCGAAGGCCACGTTCAAAAACGCCTTGAAGGGTCGGGAAAGGGTGGTTTCTGTAGGGTTTTCGTAGGGTACCAAAGGATACAAAAGGCACTCATCAGGCAAAATTTGCTTTGCTGACAAGATGAGGTCGGTGGTCGCAGCATTCTAGGGTTTCATAGAACAATTTAGAAGGCTCTGAACGGGCTGTCGATAGGGCTGAATAGAGGTTAATGTGCAGATCTTAGCCAGGCTTAGGGGCCGTAGAAAACGAGGAAAGTGTTCGAGGATACATTCTGGATACTTACATGGGGACTCTACGGGTATAATCGGTATACATACATTGCGCTCGCGAAATGGGTTTTCTAACTGCGCATCAGCCAATCGGCCGATCAGCCGATCAGCCGATCAGATAGTATACTTCGAGCTTCTATAGTATTAGCTCTAGGGTAGGAGCGCGAAGTGCGATGCCAGCAGTTTTGAAAGGTTGGGATTTGGGGCTTAGGGTGTTAGAAACTTGGGGTTTAGGGGATTAGGGTCGGCATCTGCTTTTTGGTGGCGCGCGGAAGCGTGAAGAGCGGTAAGAAATTGCAAGCCTGTCTCTGCAGTCTGCCGCGCCTTAAAACCCTGAAGCTCTTAGCCCTAAACACCCGAAAACCCTAAACCACTAGACCCTAAATCCCTGAAGCCCTGAACCCTTAAGTTTCAAGCCTTGTGAACACGAGGACCACCCCATGGGGTATTCGAGCCTCAGCAAATACGGCTGATGATAAAAAAATCCTGCCTTACCCATAATGAGGAGATGGTGCGAGCATTCTCATGGGTTGCAGACCCATATCTCATGTGCTCTACAACAACGGGTGCGCGCAAGCAGCTTTTCTGACGAACCACTACGTGGTGCTAGGCTCTTTAAAATGGGGCTTCCAAGTGTTCATGGTCGTGACAGACTTCCTCCGCTGGCAGGACACTTTCCCGGACGGCAAAGATGCTGTGCCGGGAATGTTCTCGGCCAGGTTTGACGGCGGGATCATAGAGCACAAGTTTCGGCATGTTCACAAGATCCTGAAGGCACCGTCTTGAACATGTGTTCTTGTTTGCTTGATCTGGCACGAAGTTTCCACCGCAAGTGTTTGCGTCATGAGTGATGGCCGACCTGTAAGGAGCACAACTTTCCGGTCCTGATGGTCGACGCCGATGTTGGTGACGACTTCGGCAAAGCAACAACGAAGTATTTAAACAAGATTGAGAAAGAAAAGGGTGTCTTGATTTGTGTTTGCACAGCCCACTATGCTGAGAAGACCAGCTCACCCTTCTGCTCTTTTAAAGAGTTACAGTTCGCCCTCGACTACAGTCTGGATGTTCTCCCGCTGAAAGTGGCAGACGTCTACCCCCCACAACCGCCTGGCGGTCCAGATCATCAGTACGACAAGGATTACGAAGCAGAGTCCGTGATCAAGATGGTCTTCAGACCCAACCTCGCCTACAAGGACACTTGGATCTTGAACTTGTCAAGAAGAACTTAACTCATTCCTCCAAGCTCGTTCGAAGCACATGAAACAGCGCATGTCAAGAACAGGCCTTGTTGAGAATCCTGCGCAACCCAGGACTGCCGCGACCTAGATGAGATGCAGATAGCTCGAGTGATCGCAGACAAGTTGCTAAAGAAGAAGACGAGCCTCGCCATGAGAAGTTCGTGGTCTTTGCAAGAATCCCTAAACCCTAAGCAGGAAGGAGAAGAGTCTTCAATCAGAGTTAAATTCTACGCAGGTACTCCTCTAAGGTATCTCTAGGGGTTCTTTTAAGGACGTCTTTCCTGAAGGCCCCGCAACATGATGTCGCAAGCACAGCCATGCCCAGGATGCCCAGGCAAGGCTCGGGACACGGATGAGAAGAAGGCTCGCTGGATCTCGGCGAGGTTGGGAACCATACCACCACAAGGGTTTCAGGGTGCAGAGTTTCGTCGCGTTTTGGAGTGAATGGGCTCTGCCAGGTCGCGCTCAGTGCTGAGAGTTGCTTGACCACTCCGCCTCCCGCTCTGCACAAGCTGAGGGTCTCGCACATCAGCTTTGATCCAAGCTGCTTGTGCATCCCGCTAGTAGGGAGTTCGGTGTTGCAGGTAACCCTTCGCCGCGAGCCCCAGACAATCCTGAGACTCCGTCAATAATCAGAATAACAATAATCGAGACAATACATACTGTTACAAATAGTGTCTGCAGCACTGACGTCAAGTTTATACATTTGTGAAGACAAGCTCGCAGGGAGGTTACCGCAATGAGGGCAGCGCTGCAGACGCTGAAGGGACGCAGCGCAGAAGCAGGTGATTCGGCTTTGCCGGAGCCACCCGTGAAACCACTCCATATTAGTGTGTTACGAAGTACGCATGAGTTGAGTCTACGGCCCATACGTAGAGCCACACCTAAAACCCGTTGAGCCCTCAATGGCCGGACTGTGCTTTCGGGCAGCCTTGCTGTTTCCCGTAGGCGGCCGGGCTGGGCACTGCACAGTTTGCAGCCTTAATAATTCGAACAGGGTTTTGGGGCCCTGTATAGTATAATTATAATAAGGAACCCTAACCATAATATAGGTAATTATTTAGGCTTCTAGGCTGGTTGATAAGGGTTTTTGTAGGGTGGTTTGGATCTCAACAGTCATAAGGGTTGGGGTCCAGGAGGCGGGGACTTAAGAGCTAGGCAGGTAGGGTTTCAAGTAGGGCATCCCCATGTTTTCCATTCGAGCTCTACTTAAGTCCTACTTAGCTCCTTGATTATGATCCTTTGGCAGCAGTTTTTCCTAGCTTCTACGTACTTTGCTGTGCAGATTGATGGAAAAGACAGCTCACAAAGCCGACTTGCTTGCGTACTCTTTGAGTTTGTTACATTTTTGGGCTGGGGCTTGTTTGAAAAGCTACCAGCAGCTTCAAGCGATCCCACAGTCCGCAATGGAGATCCAAATGGGCTGAGAGAGACGCACCCAAAATGGTGTTTAGCGGGTGAAACCCCTCAGTGTTGATGAAGATGAGATGGGTTCTGACGAGGTTACTCAGATCCCCCCTTGCTTCAGTCTTGTCAAAACCGCCACAAGCTTCTCTGAAAGCTGGCTTCAAGGATCTCGATCAAAAACACAAGAGGCTGAAAACCCAGTAATCGTCGGAATCGGGGAGCAGGAGCTGAAGAAGTGATGGAGATTCCTGGTGTTAACGCCTGCCGTGGAGGCACTTAGCTGTAGGCTTATGCCGAGCCTCTACACTCTTCACCCATCGGGTGCAAAGTTGACAAAGTGAGTTCGGTGCCTCGTGCCTGGTCTCAGACCTGTCACTGTTTTGGGCCTTGGGAGCTTTGTGCCAACCGGCTCCGAGGGTTTTGCGGCTCTGCGGGTTTGAGGTGTAGCAGTTTTGAGGTGTTCAAAGCTCACCCTAAACTCTAAACCCTGAACCCTATCGCCCTATAGGCCCTAAACCCCAAAACACTAGCACATCTCAACCATGATTCTTGTGGCGGTGCTGCTGCTCGCTCCCCTGATGTTTGCGCTGCGCGATGTGGGGTCCAGGGATGTGGAGCCCATTCAAGCTCGCCTTCAAGCTCACCCTTTAAAAGCCCTTGAGAAACCCTCCTTCAAGATTTCTGCATTTCGACAATGATGTCCACGAAACATTACATCGCAATCGGTACATTTCTTAATTTCAATGTTATGGATTGACGATATAGTTGCCGAAACCAACAAACCATTCCGCAAACCGTAAAGGGTTTTTGTTAGCATTGTCAGCGGAGCGACCGGAAGGCATGGAAACTGCAGGTTTTCTGGTTTCAACGTTGTCACGAAGGCTGGAGTTCAATTCAACAGCCCGATTGCGCGCGCGCGGTCAGTGCTGCTTCTGCAGGTCCGTGGGAGTCTAGTATCGGAGTGAAAAGGAAACAACGCAGGACGTATGTTATTTTGTATATCTCGGATGCATGTGGGTTTGTACCACGGCTGCAGAATGCTGTTGGCGCTTGATGGTTGCGTGCATTTTGGGGTTTTTAGGTTTTCAGATTGAAAAAGCATGTTGTCAGACTCCGATTGAAGCTGGTTGCCTATTGACTCTCCCTGTTGCAGCACCCCGGCTATAACTTCTGGCTCGCAGTGCACAAACCCTTGCAGTCCAAAGCGCGATCCAAGAATTGAAACGTCTTGCTGCAAAAGCATTGGCCACTCCAACTTGAAGCACCATGGTCGAAGCTGAAGCGAGATGCATTGTCCTTGTTCCGTCAACCAAAAACCTTTGTCGCCGCGAATGGCTGGCTCTGCCCGCTCGGCAGAAGAGGTGCCGAGGAGATTTTCTGAGAATTGAGATCCCTTGCTGGTGGAAACCACAGCCGTCAAGTGTCCTTGATTCCACAAATTTTACATGTTCTCAAAGATGTACATACCAGAGCATCCATGTCTCGGAGAGCTTCACCGCCGCCCCCGAGAACTTCACCTAACGCCACAGTATTCAAGCTGATGTAGTTTTGTGGGGTTCGCCGACCCGCCACCGGACCACAAAGGCTGCGACAGCAATGCAATTCGCCTACAGGCTTCAGCCTTTGAGCGGGACGCTCCGAGTGCCTTGGGAGCCCTTGTGGCCTCGACTCGCGAAGGCCAGGGTTGAAGCCGCGGTTGGTGTTTCCGGTTCAGTCGCGGCACGCAGTTTGTCGGTCTGTTTCACGACATATCACGACAAACCTCGGGTCACATGAAGCAGGATTTGTACAACGGTTTTTTGGCTAAATACGGCTCCTGAAGAATATTGGTGGGTGCATGTGTTTTACGCAGTTATGGGGTTGCAGGCAACAAAAGCCCCACTCCGCATGTAATCCATTGGCCGCCGGATAGTGTTTTGGCAGATTGCGCAGGTCTCCGGAAACCAGTGGCGCCTGCATTGCTGAGGCGGAGATAGCGAGTTGCCACATGGTTGCTGGGATTGTGGAACATGAAATCGGCATTGCCAGGAAACGCTTGTGTATGCTGTGAGCAAGACATTGCAGTGTAGACTGGTAGATTGAAGTAGTCTCGCTTGTTGAAGCACCACCCCATAGCCACACCGCGTAGCTAATGATCAGCTACTGTAGACGCTTCCAGAAATCCTTCTTTCGCCAGCCCGGGCTTGGAGGCGAGGCTCGTTGTCTCCACACGATGCGTTTCTCACAAAGGTCCACGGTCCACATTGGCATGATTTGGTGCATTGATATATGGACCATCTCCAGCACGTGCTCTGTTTAGTTTCGCATGTGCTAAGGCACCGTGTTCCTGCATCCGTAAGATGGTGCTGCCGTCTGGTGCATCCTTAAATTCAGGGCCCAGGATCTCAGTGTGCGCGGTTTTGTGAGGACAAGCTGCCCGAGCAGAAGTAGAACGTCCTGACGACTCGTGATCGTGATGACTTGGATAGAGGCAAGGCCGTGGTTGTGATCACAAATCTCAGGCTAGAGGGCTCGAGAGGAATTTTAACCTCTGAGACAAGGGAACAGACCACTCAAAAGGGAGTAGAGAATTTGCGAAAGAGGGGCGAACCGCTCGATCAGGACTCGAGAAAGCTTTTCAAAAGGAACTGAAGCAAGGGGTCAGATAAGTGGGATTAACTCGCTGGAAAGGGGTCAGATAAGTGGGATTAAATCGCTGGAAAGGGTTTGAGCAGTAAAGAAAGACGCGAAAAAGACGAGCAACCGCTCGAAAGGGCCTGGAGCAGTTGAGAAATCTGATTCCACATGTGTGAGCTTAGAGGCTGGTACAGCCTTGTATTTCATTGTAGGGATGCAAGCAGAATCTTTCTCTGTCCGGCATGGCATGTCACCTGAAGAGAAGCAGAACCTAGGTGGCTCAAGCATATACGACGTTTCAGTCCTCTTCGCTGCCAGGCCGAGCCACAAGCACGGAGGCGATTTGGTTCCCGATCCTTTGCAGAGCAGCCTGTAATGACGAACACCCCAAAGATCACCCACAGATGTGCCCTTCCAGCAGCTCCGGTAGCTCTCCCCAAATGCACGGACCTGTGGAAATGCTGCAGCTGCCAAGTGCGAGGCAGGTCGGAAGCGCGCGGAGTGGGAAGGAAGGAGCTTGAATCCAGCAACGCGACAAGCTTGGCCGGGGCCTAAGTTCATGCAGCCTTCGAAAAAACATCAGAGAATCCCACAGCCACTAGCCTGCAGAGCATGGGACACGCTGGAGCAAAGACATTTGCTCTGTGGAGCTGACGCTGACGCTGAAGACGTTGACTTTTCTCGTGCCTCATTGTGGTTTGGCTTTTGCTGTCATCGTTCTACCTATCAGCAGCAAAGCAAGCAGCATTTGCTCTCCTTGAGGCTGCTTCAGCCTGCAGCATCGGGCTAGCCAGGACACCAAGCAGGCCCTGTCTGCCTGCACGCTTCCTGATGCAGACAGGAAGGGACGGCGAGGATTGTTTGCCTAAATCTTATGTCTTGGACCTTGCCGTGGTTGAGCTTGGTCTGCCATGCGGGAGCCCGAATAGCCGTCCGCGGCTCAAAAAGATAGAGATATAGATGGATGCAAAATGGATTCCATATCGGATCTCGTGGCATTTTGCCCTGATCCTCGAATTGACCTGCATTGATTCACTTCGCGACTCAGACTTTGACTTCCGCACGCTTACGATGCTCGGCACGCAAGTTTTTCGAAAGCTTCTCCCCCTCAGCTTAAATTCAGCAGCAAACCTTGTCATTCTCACTTGCCGAAAGAAGGGTGGCATGGTTTTTCGGCAGAACAGTCGCAGTCCGACAACGGGAGAAGACTGAACCCCGAAGCTAAAAAGCTCTCAGTCTCAGGACCTCCCAAGAGGAGTGCCCAGAGATCTGCACTTCGCCTTCGGGCCGCAGTGGTTCCTACGAGCTGCACGGAGAAGCCGCCAGAAGCCTTGGAAAGGCCAAGCAGCTCGGGCTTTTTATAAGGGTTTCTTGTTGGTTTTATGGTTTAGGGGTTTAGAAGCTTTGAGGTTTCGATATCTATGGAGGCTTTCGAAAGGGAGTTGGGCAGCCGAGGTACTTCGTGAGCGCCAACTGTGCAGATGCCTCGGCCGATTCTAGCCCAAAGGCCAACGTGGTGCCCTGGATCGATGCCGAGGACCGGAGAAGGGCTGACGCCGGGCGGGTGGTTCCTTGAAACAGCATGGCATATTGGCATCCACCAAAGGACAAGGGTTGATGATAGGAAATAATTAGACTTCATCATGTGCGATTGAGTCTTGCCGGAAGGACCCGGTGAATGGCTCGTTCGTGGCAGTCTTCGTAGACCCCGTCCTTATTAACAAGATGCGTGCTGGGACGTCGGACAAAGCCAAGCTCTGTGCAGCTCAGCCGCTTGGCAGCCACGTGTCGAAGACGCGGTGCTCCTCAATTGATTTCTCGATAGATGCACAAGTGCATGTCGGTTGAAAGAGGATTTGCCTTTTTTTGCGCCACGAGCGAGCATAACCTCGTTGCACTTGCTTTTTGGATTGAATGAGGAGCGACGATACCCATTGCGTTTGCAAGCTGAGTGGTGAACGGCCGCTGGGCGTTGCTCGGCCATAGTAGTGTTTCTGGTGTTGATAGACAGGAGGTTCTTTGTCAGGATCCAGGTCCCTGCCATGCTGCTTTGCAGCGCCGCAGGGTAGTTGCAATTCAATTCAAGCGCTTAAGGGCTTGTTGCGCTTCTGCTGCCCGAGCAGCTCAGGGGGCTTCTAGGGTGATGAAAGAGGATGAAAGAGGCCCGGACGTTGAGGCATTGAGGCTGAGAGGCTGACACAGTGGGCCGGTGTTTCCGTGACATGCGCACATTCGGTGAGCTCAGGAGCAAGCCCGAAGCCAACCCTGCCACCCCTGTGCGTCCCAAACACGAGGTGCTGGGACGCATGTTGGCGGCACTCCCCCACTCCAAGAAAGCGCAGGCGCTGCAGCGGCTCGGCTGCGAGCAGTTGTCCTGACGTGTGGAAGTGTCCGGAGCTCCTGCAC
Source organism: Symbiodinium sp. CCMP2592 (assembly GCA_905221615.1). NCBI lineage: Eukaryota > Dinophyceae > Suessiales > Symbiodiniaceae > Symbiodinium > Symbiodinium sp. CCMP2592. Next base: position 14,567 of record CAJNDT010005468.1, on the reverse strand, counting down.
TGCAAGCGCTTGCCCGAAAGGATTTCCATGGAGAACTGCCCGGAGGGGGTGCCGGACCTCCTGGCTGGCGCCTGGGCGAGGATAGCTTCGCTTCTTTTCTTTAGTGAAATGTCGGCTGTGGTGTCGTGCTTCCCACAGCCGTCGGGACGAAGCTGAGGCACGGTGCTGGCAAGCCTCGTGCTGATTCTTGGGGTGTCCGTCCGGATGGTGTGCATGTCTGCGGCAAGCGAGAAGCTGGAGGAACCCAAGCCGGCGACGCTAAATCAGAGTTTTGTCAGGGTGAAGAGCCCGATGCAGAACTTCCTCAGCAGCTACTCCTGGGCAGCCGGCTTTCTCCTCTCCTTGATGGCCTTGCAGACGGGAGCCTTGGCAGTGGTCCGGAAGTCCTCCGAAGAGGAGGCCCGTGCTTTCAGAAAGTGAGAGCCGCAGGAAGCCGCTTCGAGCTCCTCTCATTAGTTCCCACGAAACCCTGCGGCAGGCCCCCGTGTGGATCGTCGCAGCCTGCCCTGCCGCCCTGGCGCTTGCGGCTGCCCTGCGCCTGTCGCAGCTTCTCGTGAAGAAGCAGTTGGTGCACGCGTTCCTGAAGTGGGACGTGATCATCACCGATTTGCCGGATGACGTTATCCTCGACGCCGTGCTCGTGGTCGCAATCCTGGCGTACTTCCTCTTCATCCTCTACCTCGTAAGCATCGACCTGCAGACACTGGTGGTCGCCTTGACAGCTCTGGGCAGCGCATTGTGGACCGTCCTCAAGGCCGTGAGCACTGCGCGGGACCTGGACAATAGTCTCGAGACCGTGGAGATGGGCTCTTCGTGCCTGGTAGCCGGCACGGTAAGGCTCGAAATGAAGCCACTGCCCTGGGCCACGCTGCTGGCTCTCAAGGAACCGCAGGACCACGTGCTTGTCGCACAGAGAGCAGTTCACGTGGAGTAGCAGCACACACTTGCCAGCACCTTCAGACAGGAGCAAGAACTACTACAGCAAGATGCAGCAGCAGCAGCAGCAGCAGCAGCAGCAGCAGCAGCAGCAGCAGCCGCAGCCTCCTCCTCCTCCTCCTGCTCCTCTCAGATCCTGCCATCTCCTTTTCGTGATGGTGCTGCGCAGTGGAGACGACGAAGATGATGATGATGATGATGATGATGATGATGTGGATGGGTATGGTGAGTGCGACGATGACGATGATGATTCTGATATTGCTGCTGGAGGTGATGATGCTGACGATGGTGACGACATGTGTTTCTCCTGGATGAATGCAGTCACGTGCGGCACGAGCCGGAGACTCGCAGGAGCTTCGCAAGCTCTTGGAGTCGGACTCCCCCAGCACCGGATCCACGTTGCCTTCCTCGACTGCATCGTCCCGCAGATGGAGCTTGACATCCGTGGCTCGGCAGGGGCCCCTGCTCCGTTTCTTGAGCCGCTCCCGAGCCGGCTTCCTCGTGTTGCCAGCCTTCCTGGCCCTGGTGGCATTCTCGTGCTGCATCTCCGCCGGGCACATGACGGCCTACGCGTGTTCGGTCGGGGAGCTCGCGGACCTGAAGCTGGCCAGCTCCTTGCACTCCCTGGAGTTCCTCCCCTGGCGGCTTGGCTCGCAAAAGCCTGGTTTGTCCAAATGGGCGAATACAAATTATGATGTCAAGTTGCGAGTTTGGGCTCTGAGGCAGACCCGGTACGAAGTCACAAGCGACGTGTCCTTCACGAAATTGGCCCTGGTTGCTGGTGTTAGCCCCCCTACCACGCGTCGCATCTCCATCACCCAGCCGCAAGCCACCAGCATGCCACCCTCCAGCCCACGTGTCATTGCGGTTGACGACCAGCACGGCATGGCAGTCGAAGAGATCCAGCTGTCGCACAGGCAAGTTCCGCGCGTGGCCACCATCCGCGTCCAGGGCCTCCGTCCTTCTCGGCCCGAAACCACGTATGAAGTGCGCTTCTCGCCATCGGCGACGATGCCGGCAGCCCTCCGGATCACCGCCCAGGAGTTTCAGAGAACCATCGCCTGGTCTTCCTTGCCCGGATCGGTCTTCAGCATCCCAGAAGGCCAGCGCGATCATCATCATGGGTTTCTCAAGAGCTTAGAGGTGTAGTGTATTCTAAAGGCAGGGGCGCTTTTGCTGGTCTCCCTGAGGTCTCCAAGACTTTCGCGTCGAAGTGCAGCTCGCCGACTTCCTCCTGGGCTTCCCGAGGCCCCGCAGCCACGGACCCGCTGCTGTGGGGCAGCTTTGGACGACTTACTGGGACCGCCCGAATGCGACGGAGGAGAGCTGCTCAGCGGATTGCGCCCATGACCTGGCATGCCTGGAGTCCTACGTCGGACCAGGTGGCTGCTACGCGGTGCTTGCCGACAGGAAGGGGTTGGAGTCGGGCGACCTCTCCGAGAATCTTCCAAGCTCAGTCAAGGCTGCAGAGCAGAATCTCACGGGCCGCTTGAGCGGGTGTCGGCTGGAGGAGGTGCGAGCCGCTGGAGAGGCAGAGGAGGCCAAGCGAGGCAAGACGACTCAGTGCAGGGACGACGTGGAGATGAAGCCGGGCCAGCTCCAGCTCTTTTTCGGCAGAGTGCAGCCAGACTGGGCCTTCCACCTCGCTACCCTCAGCTTTGCTTTGAAGCTGGAGACGGGAGGCCAAAAGTTCGAGGCCGAGGCCACGCCCATCTTTTTCAGGCAAGGGACGCCACCTCCAAGCGACGCGATGGCCATGCTCGTAGGACACAACGCCAGCGGCAGCTTCGTGCTGAAGACCGAGAGCTCCCTGGACGTGCAGGCGCGAACAGAGAGTTGGGTTCCCTGACGATCTCTGAAAGTTGAAGGGTGGCGGCAGAGGTTTTTGTGGGATGTTGAAGCTTTCAAGCTAAACACCCGGTTTGCAGGGAAACGTGGTCATCTCCGTCTCGAAGTACGACCCGCTTGCCTTTGACACTCTTCGCTTGCTCGTGATGCCGATGCTGCCGGACCCGGTGCCTGGGCTCGTGCTGCTTCCGGCTTGTATGCGGAGGGTTTGGGGTAGAGGGCTTCTAGGATTCATGGACTTAACGGAGGGAGGGGCGAGAGAGAGAGAGAGAGAGAGACAGAGATAGGGAAAATGAGAGGGACTGAGAGAGCGGTGCCGCCCAGTAGAAAGGAGCGACCGCTGAGGCCTTCCGCGCCAACTGGTCCGAGTGGTCTCCAGCCACTAAGGCAGACCTGCAGCTCCTGCAAAGGCACGGGCGCTGCTTGGAGAGCGGGTTGATCAGGTGGCGCTACAGCATCTGCGGTGCCTACCACGGCTCGAACGACAGCTCAGGCCTCGGAGATGAGCCACTTGCCGTGCAGATTAACCCAATCCAGGGCCAGATGGAGGCCGCTGCTCAGTTCACAGTGGTGGTCCGCCAGAAGGCGCGGGAGTGGGGGTTTTCGTCCTCACAATGGCACACCGTGGTCATGCAGTACGAGGCGGTGGACAGCCCCGCTGCCTGGGCAGCTCAGCTGCACGGATGTTCGCTCCTGAATGTGAGCACCATAGCCGAAGGCGCCGTCCTTGCGTCCGCGGACGGGCTATGTGAGCTGCTCCCAACTTGCCATGCACAGCTGTGCGAGCAAGTGCGTGAGCAAAGCCTCGGTGGCAGGGAAACCTATGATTTCGGAAGAGGACAAGACGTCCACCCACCGGCGCTTCTGTCGCCGGCTGGCACCGTGAAGCTGCTAGCCTGCATGGAAGAAGCCGCTCCAAGCTGCAGCGAGAGCCTTCGAACACAATGGCACTACAAGCAGAGCCACGTAGGCATGGACGGCTACAGTCTTGCGTTCTCCATACAGACCTTGCTGGAGCAAGCGAGCAGTAGCACCGCGCTGAGCTTGTTGAAGGAGATCCGAAGGAACCTGCGCCAAGAGGAAGCCGAGCGATTCGACGTGGACGCTGTGCGGGAGGTCTGGCGACTGCCGGAGCCGTCAGGTGACCTTCTCTCCACACTGGCAGTCCTGGACGAGAAAATGCCCCAGCGCCTGGCAGAAGCTCTGGTGAAGAGCCCCTTAGGCACGATGCCACCCGTGACGCCGCAGGTGCAGGCGCAGCTCCTTACATCGTTTTGTTATCTGCAGTTTTTTGTTATATATATATATATATATCTCTCTCTCTCTCTCTTTCTGTTTTGTTTGTCTCTCTCTCTCTCTCTTATTTCTCTGTTTCTTGCTCTTTGGATGGTATGGTGTCGCACACAGTGCATGTCTTCTGAGGCACAGCGTGCGTGCGCTTCACCCCACATGTCCAGCATGCAGCCGACTGACTCTGGGGCTCTCGAATCAATAAACAGTCGGAAAGGATGCACAAAGATGTCAAGTCTTCGAAGGCCCTCGTCCTTGCATATAGAAGGTTTCCTCCTGCATCGAAGGATTCCTGAACTAGCCGGCTCCCTGAACTAGCCATGCACCATCGTACGAAGCTGGCTTTCTGTATTTCGCCGATTCCGGAGCTGCATGCCATCATCCATCCGTGAATGACCATCATGTTGTTAACGCTGTGCGGCAGCAAGAAACAGGCGCGCTGTGATCAGTCGCATGTGTGCGCAGGCGGCCTTCGGTAACCTGACGAAGATGCAGGTGTCCCTGGAGGATGCGGCCCAGCTCGGGCAGCTGGGCGCGCTGGCGCAGCTCGCGCCGAAGCTGCGAGAGCTTACGATCTCCTGCGCTCTGTGCCCGGCGGACCGCACAATCCCGGAGCCCGAAACTCTGCGGTCCTTCGAGCGCCTCAGCGCTCTCGAGGAGTTGGTGCTCGACGACTTCCGGCTCTTGACTCTTCGAGCGAAGGCCTTCGGAAGCCTCGGAAAGCTGAAGGGGTTGCGTCTGCCCAACAACCAACTCCAGAGCCTGCAGTCCGGCGCGTTCCAGGGCCTCGAAGGGCTGAAGGAGTTGCATCTGGAGTACAACCAACTCCAGAGCTTGGAGTCGGGCGCGTTCCAGGGGCTGGGAGGGCTGAAGAAGTTGGATCTGGGCTTCAACCACCTCCGCAGCCTGAAGCCGGGCGCTTTCCAGGGGCTCAAAGAGCTGGAGACGTTGGTTCTGGAGGGCAACCCGCTGCAAACCCCCCCAGCGATCTGCGAGCAAGGAGTGGAATGCGACATTTGATTCGGCAACGTGCGCTGAAGAGCCAAAAAAGAGCTGATGGCTGCGTGCCTCCCTGGTTCGTTGAGCTTGGGTCCCTCACAGGCCTGAGAGCCGCATCGTCTCTTCCAAAGTTGCCACTTCTATCCCGCGGGCTCCTTGAAATGGGAAGCGGTGTCTGCCCAATGCTCTGTTGCAGGCCGGAAGTCGGGGGAAGCCTCGACGAAGGGCTCCGAGGGTGGGCCGTTACCCGTCAGGTCCTCAGGCTGCAAAAAGGGAGACGTTTGAAGGTTTTGCTGGGCGGGGGAGTTTCGAACCAGGAGTCTCGGGGGCTCAGCGTTTTTGTTCTTGGATCTTCTGGGTCTCATGGCCTTTGAGTGGCGTCGAGGCTCAGTAGTTGTGAGGCAGAAGCAACATCGATACGCACTCAAGCTTTCACCCCCACCCCCGCAAAGTATCTTTCCTTCAAAGCAACAAGTATGTAGGGCACAGTTCTGCAGAGGGGGTTGCTTTAGCAGATTTAGGGGTTTACGTTCGTGCAGAAGACCAGGTTCTGATTCTTAGGGTTTAGGGCTTAGGGCTTAGGGTTTAGTGTTCTAGGAGACTTCGAACCTTCGGTCCTGAGCGGAGTCCTCTCACAGAGCGTTTCTTGCCACCTGTACCTCCCCACCAGCACTGGAACATCCACTGAAGCCAGAGCTAGTTGTCTCAGCTTCGGGCTTTGGCGGTGGGACTTTGGAAGTGCGAGGGTTGTGTGACGCCTCTCGCCTCCAGGCTTGCGCAGGATGGGACGAAGACGCGCAACGCCGGCAGGAAAAGCTGCTCATGCCGTTTGCTCGGGAGTCTGCAGCTTTTTTCATACTACTCGGAAGCAAACCCTGAACCTCTAAACTCCCGTCGTTGTGGTAACATGACCACTTTGACCCAGACTTACTTGCAACCAAACTGTAGATTGCAGTGTCCTTTCCGTTTACGGTGTAACCATCCGTGGCCCCCACAGACTTCGGTTTTCCATCTTGTCGACACGGATCAGGGAGCAGATGCGCTGCATGCTTAGGGACGAGGTGCCTCGAGTCGAGGCGAGGAAAGGATCTTGGCTTGCAGGTTGTGAGTTAGCATGACGTTCTACGTCCGCAATACTGGGGCTGTGACAGGCTGGGGATTCTCACCATGTCGGCGTGTTCCGCTCAAGACTCCAAGCTTCAAATTCTGCACCCTCCTGTGAACTTTGAAGCTTTCATGCAGTACCAGCCGTGAGTCAAATCACGGCGACACACGGACCTGCCTGACACGAGTCGCAGAAGTCTCGGATTCCCACAAGACGCCCGAAAGCGCCCCCACACTCTGTCCCCTGAGCGCGAAGTCCGACTCCATTTCCCAAAACCTTCTTCGTGCTGCTGTTGAGCCATGACGGCCCCGGCAGATGCGAGCTACTTCCGTGAGGAGCCGCCGTGACGAAATTTCCCGGGCCCCGAAAGCAGTTCCAACGGCTTCACATGTAAGCCTGCTCAGGCACGGATGGTGGTCGGTGTTGTCGTCTTCTGAATGCCTTGAGCCCTAAACCCAAAAGACATGAAGAGCGCTGAACCGTCAAGCCTCCTTGCTCACCCTGCGCAAAGCAGCAGGATGTCCTCGCCGGCCGTGTGGCTTTGGTCACTGGCGGCGGCAGCGGCATCGGCTTCGAGGCTTGGGATTTAGAAGGAAAGAGCTTTCGTGGGCGGGTTTGGGGTGCCGAGGGGTCGTGCGGAATTTGAGTCTTCAAGCCTTGGTTGGGTTCGCAAAATCTCATCATCCGAAACCACAAACCCGACGTTCGGTCACAGATCCGAGGACTCCCATGCAATTATAGGAAGTGTGAGGGTTTGTGGGCGGCCTGCAGCCTGGATCTCATACATTGCTCCACGTCTTTGTCGCCGAGCGTGATTGCACAGGCCCTCAAACCCTCAAACTCCAACTCTTTATTTTGGAACCACGACGGAACATAGAAAAACTGCGGCGCCAGGTCGCACGCCAGTTCGGCCTGCATGGCTGTGCAGGCGTCGTGCTCGTCGGACGCAGGTGGCACGGGTTCGAACTCCTTGTAAATACGGTATGGAGGCCTTGATGCTTAGCCTTGGCTTAACGGGCCTACCGTAGGGTTTAGGGCTTGCAGGGTTCAGGGTTTCGAGTTTAGGACGCAAGCCTGAAAGCTCAAGGGGTGGAGGAGTGATGCCTGGACACGGGAATCCAGGAGTTGTCAGGTGTGGGAACTTTCATCCGGAGGGAGGCCTGGAACTCTGAACCGTAAGCCGCGAAGCCGAAACCAAACCCTCCAAAAGCCACTGAGGTCTGAAGCCTGAGCGTTTCCTGAAACGGACCCCTAAAGTCCTAAAGCCCTCAGCAAAACCTGGAGAATCCAGAACCCCAAACCAAAGCCCGGAACACCCCAAACGTCCCAAAAGACGCCACTTGTCGCGGCCCAAACGCCCTAACCTAGGACCCCGAGACCCTACCCAACACGCCGAAAAGATTGCGGAAAGCCCTGAAACCCGAAGCCGCATCTGCTCTGCTCGCCGGGACCCCAAAGCCCCAGACTCGCCAAAGCCCTGAACCCTCAAGATTGCTTTGAGGCATCCGCCTTTTTCGGCGTTCCCTACACCTCTGGCTTGCCTTGACTCAGATGTGCAGGACGCTTTCAGGGTTTGGGGCTTTTCGGATTAGAATATTCAGTAAGGGTTTAGGGCTTCAGGGTCTTAGAGTTTAGATTTTGGGTTTGAGGGTTTACATCCACTTGTGGCCGTCTACGCCGTTTCTCACGCCGTTCGTCTGGTGCATCCTTAAACTCAGGGCCCAGGATCTCAGTGTGTGCGGTTTTGTGAGGACGAGCTGCGCGGGTAGAAGCAGCACGTCCTGACGACTCGTGGTCGAGGACTTGCAGAGAGGCAAGGCCGGTGGATGCGCGCGTTGTGATCACAAGTCTCAGGCAGAGGGCTCGAGAGGAATTTCGACATCTGAGACAAGGGAACAGACCACTCAAAAGTGAGTAGAGAGTTTGCGAAAGAGGGGCGAACCGCTCGATCAGAACTCGAGAAGGCGCGCACAACGAGAAACTTTGTCAAACGGGATTGAAGCAAGGGGTCGGATAAGGGGTTTGAGCAGTAAAGAAAAACGCTAAAAAGACGAGCAAACCCCTCGAAAGGGCCTGGAGCAATTGAGAAGTCTGCTTCCAAATGTGTGAGCTTAGAGGCTGATGCAGGCTTGCGTGTCATTGTAGGGATGCAAGCAGAAGACATGGCATGTCACCTGAAAAGAAGCAGAACCTAGGTGGCTCTAGCCTCTACGGCATTTCCTCTTCGTTGCCAGGCCGAGCCACCAGCACGGGAGGAGCTTTGGTTCCCGATCCTTCGCAGAGCAGCCTGTAATGACGAACACCTTGAAGACCAGCCACAGATATGAGCTGCCCTTCCAGCACCTACGGTAGCTCTCCCCAAATGCACGGACCTATGGGAGATGCTGCCACTGCCAAGCGCGAGCACATCTCAGACGAGGCACGTCTAAAGCGCGCGGAGTGGGAAGGAAGGAACTTGAATCCAGCCACGCGACAAGCTTGGCCGGGGCCTAAGTTCATGCTCAGAGAATCCCACGGCCACTAGCTGCAGAGCATGGGACACGCTGGAGCAAAGACATCTGCTCTGCGGAGCTGACGCTGACGCTGAAGACGTTGACTTTTCTCGTGCCTCATTGTGGTTTGTTTTTTACTGTCATCGTTCTACCTATCAACAGCAAAGCAATTTGCATTTGCTCTGCTTGAGGCTGCTTCAGCCTGCGGCATCGGACCAGAAGGGACACCAAGCAGGCGCTGCATGCCCGCACACTTCCTGATGCAGACAGGAAGGGACGGCGAGGATTGTTTGCCTAATTCTTATGTCTTGGACCTTGCCGTGGTTGAGCTTGGTTTGCCATGCGGGAGCCCGAATAGCCGTCCTCGGCTCAAAGGATAGAGATATATAGATGGATGCAAAATGGATTCCATATCGGATCTCGTGGCATTTTGCCCTGATCCTCGAATTGACGTGCATTGATTCCCTTCGCGACTCAGACCTCGACTTCCGCACGCTCACGATGCTTGGCACGCAAGTCTTTGAAAGCTTCTCCCCCTCAGCTTAAATTCAGCAGCAAACCTTGTCATTCTCACTTGCCGAAAGAAGGGTGGCATGGTTTTTCGGCAGAACAGTCGCAGTCCGACAACGGGAGAAGACTGAACCCCGAAGCTAAAAAGCTCTCAGTCTCAGGACCTCCCAAGAGGAGTGCCCAGAGATCTGCACATCGCCTTCGGGCCGCAGTGGTTCCTACGAGCTGCACGGAGAAGCCGCCAGAAGCCTTGGAAAGGCCAAGCAGCTCGGACTTTCTATAAGGGTTTCTTGTTGGTTTTATGGTTTAGGGGTTTAGAAGGATTGAGGTTTCGATATCTATGGAGGCTTTCGAAAGGGAGTTGGGCAGCCGAGGTACTTCGTGAGCGCCAACTGTGCAGATGCCTCGGCCGATTCTAGCCCAAAGGCCAACGTGGTGCCCTGGATCGATGCCGAGGACCGGAGAAGGGCTGACGCCGGGCGGGTGTTTCCTTGAAACAGCATGGCATATTGGCATCCACCAAAGGACAAGGGTTGATGATAGGAAATAATTAGACTTCATCATGTGCGATTGAGTCTTGCCGGAAGGACCCGGTGAATGGCTCGTTCGTGGCAGTCTTCGTAGACCCCGTCCTTATTAACAAGATGCGTGCTGGGACGTCGGACAAAGCCAAGCTCTGTGCAGCTCAGCCGCTTGGCAGCCACGTGTCGAAGACGCGGTGCTCCTCAATTGATTTCTCGATAGATGCACAAGTGCATGTCGGTTGAAAGAGGATTTGCCTTTTTTTGCGCCACGAGCGAGCATAACCTCGTTGCACTTGCTTTTTGGATTGAATGAGGAGCGACGATACCCATTGCGTTTGCAAGCTGAGTGGTGAACGGCCGCTGGGCGTTGCTCGGCCATAGTAGTGTTTCTGGTGTTGATAGACGGGAGGTTCTTTGTCAGGATCCAGGTCCCTGCCATGCTGCTTTGCAGCGCCGCAGGGTAGTTGCAATTCAATTCAAGCGCTTAAGGGCTTGTTGCGCTTCTGCTGCCCGAGCAGCTCAGGGGGCTTCTAGGGTGATGAAAGAGGATGAAAGAGGCCCGGACGTTGAGGCATTGAGGCTGAGAGGCTGACACAGTGGGCCGGTGTTTCCGTGACATGCGCACATTCGGTGAGCTCAGGAGCAAGCCCGAAGCCAACCCTGCCACCCCTGTGCGTCCCAAACACGAGGTGCTGGGACGCATGTTGGCGGCACTCCCCCACTCCAAGAAAGCGCAGGCGCTGCAGCGGCTCGGCTGCGAGCAGTTGTCCTGACGTGTGGAAGTGTCCGGAGCTCCTGCACTGCAAGCGCTTGCCCGAAAGGATTTCCATGGAGAACTGCCCGGAGGGGGTGCCGGACCTCCTGGCTGGCGCCTGGGCGAGGATAGCTTCGCTTCTTTTCTTTAGTGAAATGTCGGCTGTGGTGTCGTGCTTCCCACAGCCGTCGGGACGAAGCTGAGGCACGGTGCTGGCAAGCCTCGTGCTGATTCTTGGGGTGTCCGTCCGGATGGTGTGCATGTCTGCGGCAAGCGAGAAGCTGGAGGAACCCAAGCCGGCGACGCTAAATCAGAGTTTTGTCAGGGTGAAGAGCCCGATGCAGAACTTCCTCAGCAGCTACTCCTGGGCAGCCGGCTTTCTCCTCTCCTTGATGGCCTTGCAGACGGGAGCCTTGGCAGTGGTCCGGAAGTCCTCCGAAGAGGAGGCCCGTGCTTTCAGAAAGTGAGAGCCGCAGGAAGCCGCTTCGAGCTCCTCTCATTAGTTCCCACGAAACCCTGCGGCAGGCCCCCGTGTGGATCGTCGCAGCCTGCCCTGCCGCCCTGGCGCTTGCGGCTGCCCTGCGCCTGTCGCAGCTTCTCGTGAAGAAGCAGTTGGTGCACGCGTTCCTGAAGTGGGACGTGATCATCACCGATTTGCCGGATGACGTTATCCTCGACGCCGTGCTCGTGGTCGCAATCCTGGCGTACTTCCTCTTCATCCTCTACCTCGTAAGCATCGACCTGCAGACACTGGTGGTCGCCTTGACAGCTCTGGGCAGCGCATTGTGGACCGTCCTCAAGGCCGTGAGCACTGCGCGGGACCTGGACAATAGTCTCGAGACCGTGGAGATGGGCTCTTCGTGCCTGGTAGCCGGCACGGTAAGGCTCGAAATGAAGCCACTGCCCTGGGCCACGCTGCTGGCTCTCAAGGAACCGCAGGACCCCGTGCTTGTCGCACAGAGAGCAGTTCACGTGGAGTAGCAGCACACACTTGCCAGCACCTTCAGACAGGAGCAAGAACTACTACAGCAAGATGCAGCAGCAGCAGCAGCAGCAGCAGCAGCAGCAGCAGCAGCAGCAGCCGCAGCCTCCTCCTCCTCCTCCTTGGTGCTGCGCAGTGGAGACGACGAAGATGATGATGATGATGATGATGATGATGTGGATGGGTATGGTGAGTGCGACGATGACGATGATGATTCTGATATTGCTGCTGGAGGTGATGATGCTGACGATGGTGACGACATGTGTTTCTCCTGGATGAATGCAGTCACGTGCGGCACGAGCCGGAGACTCGCAGGAGCTTCGCAAGCTCTTGGAGTCGGACTCCCCCAGCACCGGATCCACGTTGCCTTCCTCGACTGCATCGTCCCGCAGATGGAGCTTGACATCCGTGGCTCGGCAGGGGCCCCTGCTCCGTTTCTTGAGCCGCTCCCGAGCCGGCTTCCTCGTGTTGCCAGCCTTCCTGGCCCTGGTGGCATTCTCGTGCTGCATCTCCGCCGGGCACATGACGGCCTACGCGTGTTCGGTCGGGGAGCTCGCGGACCTGAAGCTGGCCAGCTCCTTGCACTCCCTGGAGTTCCTCCCCTGGCGGCTTGGCTCGCAAAAGCCTGGTTTGTCCAAATGGGCGAATACAAATTATGATGTCAAGTTGCGAGTTTGGGCTCTGAGGCAGACCCGGTACGAAGTCACAAGCGACGTGTCCTTCACGAAATTGGCCCTGGTTGCCAGTGTCCGCCCCTCTGCCACCCGCCTTATGTCCATCGCCCAGCCGCAAGCTACGAGCATGCCGCCTTCCAGCCCCCGAGTCATTGCGGTTGAGGAGAAGCAGAGCGTGGCGGTCGAAGAGATCCAGCTGTCGCACCGGCAAGTTCCGCGCGTGGCCACCATCCGCGTCCAGGGCCTCCGTCCTTCTCGGCCCGAAACCACTTACGAAGTGCGCTTCTCGCCGTCAGCCACGATGCCGGCAGCCCTCCGGATCACCGCCCAGGAGTTCCAGAGAACCATCGCCTGGTCTTCCTTGCCCGGATCGGTCTTCAGCATCCCAGAAGGCCAGCGCGATCATCATCATGGGTTTCTCAAGAGCTTAGAGGTGTAGTGTATTCTAAAGGCAGGGGCGCTTTTGCTGGTCTCCCTGAGGTCTCCAAGACTTTCGCGTCGAAGTGCAGCTCGCCGACTTCCTCCTGGGCTTCCCGAGGCCCCGCAGCCACGGACCCGCTGCTGTGGGGCAGCTTTGGACGACTTACTGGGACCGCCCGAATGCGACGGAGGAGAGCTGCTCAGCGGATTGCGCCCATGACCTGGCATGCCTGGAGTCCTACGTCGGACCAGGTGGCTGCTACGCGGTGCTTGCCGACAGGAAGGGGTTGGAGTCGGGCGACCTCTCCGAGAATCTTCCAAGCTCAGTCAAGGCTGCAGAGCAGAATCTCACGGGCCGCTTGAGCGGGTGTCGGCTGGAGGAGGTGCGAGCCGCTGGAGAGGCAGAGGAGGCCAAGCGAGGCAAGACGACTCAGTGCAGGGACGACGTGGAGATGAAGCCAGGCCAACTCCAGCTCCCCTTCGGCAGAGTGCAGCCAGACTGGGCCTTCCACCTCGCTACCCTCAGCTTTGCTTTGAAGCTGGAGACGGGAGGCCAAAAGTTCGAGGCCGAGGCCACGCCCATCTTTTTCAGGCAAGGGACGCCACCTCCAAGCGACGCGATGGCCATGCTCGTAGGACACAACGCCAGCGGCAGCTTCGTGCTGAAGACCGAGAGCTCCCTGGACGTGCAGGCGCGAACAGAGAGTTGGGTTCCCTGACGATCTCTGAAAGTTGAAGGGTGGCGGCAGAGGTTTTTGTGGGATGTTGAAGCTTTCAAGCTAAACACCCGGTTTGCAGGGAAACGTGGTCATCTCCGTCTCGAAGTACGACCCGCTTGCCTTTGACACTCTTCGCTTGCTCGTGATGCCGATGCTGCCGGACCCGGTGCCTGGGCTCGTGCTGCTTCCGGCTTGTATGCGGAGGGTTTGGGGTAGAGGGCTTCTAGGATTCATGGACTTAACGGAGGGAGGGGCGAGAGAGAGAGAGAGAGAGACAGAGATAGGGAAAATGAGAGGGACTGAGAGAGCGGTGCCGCCCAGTAGAAAGGAGCGACCGCTGAGGCCTTCCGCGCCAACTGGTCCGAGTGGTCTCCAGCCACTAAGGCAGACCTGCAGCTCCTGCAAAGGCACGGGCGCTGCTTGGAGAGCGGGTTGATCAGGTGGCGCTACAGCATCTGCGGTGCCTACCACGGCTCGAACGACAGCTCAGGCCTCGGAGATGAGCCACTTGCCGTGCAGATTAACCCAATCCAGGGCCAGATGGAGGCCGCTCCTCAGTTCACAGTGGTGGTCCGCCAGAAGGCGCGGGAGTGGGGGTTTTCGTCCTCACAATGGCACACCGTGGTCATGCAGTACGAGGCGGTGGACAGCCCCGCTGCCTGGGCAGCTCAGCTGCACGGATGTTCGCTCCTGAATGTGAGCACCATAGCCGAAGGCGCCGTCCTTGCGTCCGCGGACGCTTTGTGTGAGCTGCTCCCAACTTGCCATGGGCAGCTGTGCAAGCAAGTGCGTGAGCAAAGCCTCGGTGGAACGAAAACCTATGATTTCGGAAGAGGACAAGACGTCCACCCACCGGCGCTTCTGTCGCCGGCTGGCACCGTGAAGCTGCTAGCCTGCATGGAAGAAGCCGCTCCAAGCTGCAGCGAGAGCCTTCGAACACAATGGCACTACAAGCAGAGCCACGTAGGCATGGACGGCTACAGTCTTGCGTTCTCCATACAGACCTTGCTGGAGCAAGCGAGCAGTAGCACCGCGCTGAGCTTGTTGAAGGAGATCCGAAGGAACCTGCGCCAAGAGGAAGCCGAGCGATTCGACGTGGACGCTGTGCGGGAGGTCTGGCGACTGCCGGAGCCGTCAGGTGACCTTCTCTCCACACTGGCAGTCCTGGACGAGAAAATGCCCCAGCGCCTGGCAGAAGCTCTGGTGAAGAGCCCCTTAGGCACGATGCCACCCGTGACGCCGCAGGTGCAGGCGCAGCTCCTTACATCGTTTTGTCATCTGCTCTCTCTCTCTCTCTCTCTCTCTCTCTCTCTC